>JANAVB010022600.1:6125976-6138476 GCA_029216955.1 Iris pallida | reverse complement strand
TAATCTCGTCGACAGAGGGGGGAGCGCATAAATAAACATTGTCTCTGTCGCAAATCAGGGAGGGGATCTCAGCCAGAAAACCGTCATCTTTGACCACGTCCTCTTTAGCAAATATGTTGGAGAAATAGTTCGTGGCTGCCATCTGAATGTTCTCCTGATCGTCCAGCAGTTGGCCATTATCATCGCGGATGCGGTGAATCTTCAGAGCGCTTCTGCATCCTTTGACGCATTTGTGGAAGAAGCCCGAATTCTTGTCCCCTTCCAAGTCCCAGGTTAATCTAGCCTTTTGTTTCCAGAATTCAGTCTCAACCCTGATTCAAGACTTAAGAATGGCCTTGGCTAGGTTGAGAGAAGCGTGATTCTCCTGGGACTCGAATAGGGCGAACTCGATCTCCGCGCGGGCGACATCGTCTTCAGCATCTTTAATGGCCTGAAAAATGTCACCGAACGCAATTTTGCTCCAGTCCGTGAGGGCTCTTCTAGTAGCTTTCAGTTTGGAGGTAATTCTGACCAGGGGTTCCGGGTGATTGACCGAAGCCCAAGCCTCTTCCACTATGTGCATGAACTGGGGTGGTGGCGCCAGAAGTCCAGGAAGCGGAAGGATTTTTTGATGCGATTATGAGAGATGTTAATCTCGAGAAGGAGGGGGGAATGGTCAAATTCTGTGGAGTTCAGATGTGACAGATTACTAGTCAAACCCAAATCCGACCAACTGTCGTTAACCATGGCGCGATCGAGGCGAGAGCATTGCCTACGCAAACCATCTTGCATGTTGCACCAAGTGAACTGATTGCCGTGGAAGGGGATGGCGGAAAGGTGGACGGTTAAGGCAAAATTATTAATGTCCTCCATGGCCGTATGGGGGGGTCACGCCCCCCCGATTTCTCCTCTCTGCAAGAAACCGTGTTAAAATCACCTATGCACAGCCATGGCAAATCGTCGTGAGGGAGTATCACGCCCCAGAACCAGAATACTGGAGAGCGGGGGCAGACATAGCCAGCTACGTATATTGAAATAGAATACATCTCAACTATACGGTCACAGCTGTCTAGATATGAGGGTTTACTACAAGCTAGCAGTCTCTTAAGGTCAAGCCTATTGTCTCAATCTCAAGCAATTAACAGAGTTACAAGATATTAGAGCATCAAATATATATATATATATGGCGTCCCAAATATTATATATTGGATGATCATGAAGCTAGTCGTACAAAATGATAGGAATAGCAAGAGTTCAGTCATACATGATCAACCCTAGGATTTGTTAATCATGTTTACAGCCCGTAGGCAGACAGTAAGTAAATGTGCATCGAGCTAACAGGTGCTCATCGGCTAAACGCCTCAAAAGAATAAATTTACATATAAGTGGGTGAAACAAAAAGGAAAACCCACTCTTGGCCCGGGTTCCGTCTAGTTGTCACCATTGGGCTGGAAGCTCGGTAGATCCTCGGGAGCTGCTCTGAAATCTGACCACACAAAACCAGTTGGGTCAAACCCCAGAAAGAGCAAGTGCCACAAAGGAGGCCACAAATAAGAACAAAAGCCAGCATATCAGAAGATAAGAATAAAAGAAGTACAAGTAGTAAAGTACACAGGGCGATAAACGACTAGGAACGTGGAACCATTCCGGGAGCCAGGTTACAATCCTTAAACCAGACAAGGACCGGGGTTGTAACCCTTCGTCTGAATAGCTCACTGTCTCTACACATTTATCGTTAGGACAAGTAAAACAAACATGCTCAGGAGATAGCAGGTACTAGAGCTAGACAAGACTTAGACAAGGCTGGACACCATCCATTCGCAATCGGCCAAACAAATACTACGGCTTACTACTTTAACTAACTAGGGTTATCACAAACCTAATTACTAACAAGATGCAAGTGAGAATTCCAGTCCCAAGCCCTGCAGACCATCCAGTTATCCTTCCGCGGGTTGAGAGTTATAGGTGGGTACATTGCCCGGGAGACAAATGTACCCTTAGGTGACTTAGAGGGTGCAACACATGACAGTGTGCTGGAAATGTGCTCTACTCGTCGGCAAGCTACAAGTCCATTAAAGTGCCCAGATAACGAGATTACATGTGACTGGAAATTCTCCATGTTCTAGTTTGATCTAATCATTAGCCTAATCCAATTTAGCGCGAGTCCCTGGCCGTGGTACCAAGGAAGTCACGTCCTAGACATGATGCAAGACAAGACAAGTGGATTGTACAAGCAAGCAAGCAGGAGCACCCACGGTGTCAAGGCAAGTCAAGTCAAGTCAAGTCAAGTCAGGAGTGCGCCGCCACGACCACTATCAAGTTATCAAGATAAATCATGTCAGGGTTCTTGTTAGGAGTGCGCCACGACGGGCCACTATCAAGTCAGGTTGGTCATGTCAGGAGTGCACCACTACGGGTCACTGTCGTGTTATGCTAGTTCCTTGTCATACCATGCCATATACAATAGTCATTCCAAACATATTAAGTAAAATCAAGTTCATGACAAAATAAGGCGTAAGGATATAAAATGGACGTAAAATATCTAATAAAATACCAATATATATAGGGCTATAGAAGAGCCAAGCTTAAAGAAATAAACAATTCATCATAGACAAGTGGGTTGCGCAAGGGGGGTCAGGGGTTGGGCTGCGCAGGGTATGTACTGCGCATGGAAGAGCTGCGCAAGAGTTGCCTTGCGCAAGGGTAGACTGTACAGGGGTAGACTGCGCAGGGGTTACCTTGCGCAAGGGTGGATTGCGCAGAGGTAGATTGCGCAAGGCTGGCTTGCGCAGAGGTGGATTGCGCAGAGGCGGATTGCGCAAGGCTGGCTTGCGCAGAGGTCGGCTTGCGCATGGCTGGCTTGCGCAGAGGTGGATTGCGCAGAGGCGGATTGCGCAAGGCTGGCTTGCGCAGAGGTCGGCTTGCGCATGGCTGGCTTGCGCATGGATGGCTTGCGCCAGCGCAATCCATCGCAGCGCAAAGCACTGGCTGAGGTCATGCGCAATCGGCCCTGCGCTAAAGAGCACAGGCCGGGGGGTGCACAACCGGCCATGTGCTAAAGAGCGCAAGGCAGAGGGATGTTCTTCCTGGCCAAGAGCAGGTCCAAGAACTTCAATTCTTCATAACTTTGTCAAATTAAAACCAAATCTAGATTTTTAAAGTTCTAACTTGAGTAAAATCGAATTCTCTTCCACATGGAAGCATCAAAACAAGCAAAAATCAAAGTTTAATAGATCAAAACCAAGGATTTTCGAAAATGGTTAAAACCTAGATCTAGAAGAATAAAAGCTCCAAATCACAAAATGTCAAGTTCTAAAGTTGTTCTCCATAGCCTAATCTAGTTAATGGACAAATAAAAAGTGGTGCTTATTTGATGGCAAGGTGCACTTGCCTATGGGTTGGGGAGTTGTGTGGAAGAAGGAAGAAGAAGAAGTTGAAAGAAATTAATGTAGTTATGGAGGAGGGAGAAAAGGTTGGTAGGTTTTAATGAGTGTGGTTGTGATGGAATGGAGGGGGAGAATAGGCTAAGGTGTTCCACTCATGAAGAACCAAACCAAACCAAACCAACTCCACAAAATAAAACCAAGCCATGGTCTAAAACCCATTTACGAGAACCCGAATCCACAAGTCGAGAAAATAAAATACGTACCAAAATCAAATTACGAGTATAAATACGAAACACAGGAAATGGGGGTGACAACTCTACCCACCTTCAAAGAATTCCGTCCTCGAAATTTAATCAAGGAGCTAGAGATTGCCACGACAAGCTATGCTAAGCACAGACAAGCTACACTAAGCAGTTCAATCATACAATCATACAAGGCAAGCAAGGAAGGGAAAACGTAAGGCACATGGAAGACATTATACCTTACGAGTCAAACAGGTAGGGATATCGCGATCGGATGTCGTCCTCACGCTCCCACGTTGACTCACCTAGAGAGTGATGACCCCAAGCAACACGGACTAAGTTAATAGTCTTGTTCTTGAGCATCTTTTCTCTCCGGTCCAATATAGACACGGGCCTCTGCTCATACGAAAGGTTGGTACCAACAACCAATTCCGAATGATCTAGGATATAGCTCGGGTCTGGGATGTACCGTCTTAATTGGGATACATGGAATACATCATGTACCTCACTCAGCAACGGCGGAAGAGCGAGACGATAGGACACATTGCCTACTCGCTCCAGAATATCGAACGGCCCTATATACCTAGGACTAAGCTTTTCCCGCACGCCAAAATGAATGACGCCGCGGGTAGACAAGATCCTAAGGAATACATGGTCGCCGATGGCAAATTCTAAGGGACGCCGATGAGCATCGGCCCAATGGCGCTGGCGATCCTGAGCAACTCGGAGGTGATCTCTGACTTTCCTGACCACTTCAACCGTCTGAGAAATCAGTTCTGGACCGAGCATCTGCCTCTCTCCGACATCGTCCCATGCTAATGGGGATCTGTACTTCCTGCCATACAGAGCCTCGAAGGGTGCCATCTGGATACTGGCCTGGAAACTATTATTGTATGAGAAATCCACCAGGTATAGGTGATCCTCCCACGAGCCACCGAAGTCAAGGGTACACGACCGCAACATATCTTCGAGGGTTTGTATAGTGCGCTCCGATTGCCCATATGTTTGCGGATGATACGCTGAGCTGAACTTGAGACGAGTTCCCAAACTTTGATAAAGACTGCGCCAGAAGTGCGATGTGAATCTCGTATCCCTGTCTGATACTATGCTGACTGGCACTCTGTAAAGTCTGACGATCTGCCTGAGATACATCTCTGCTAGCTGCGCCGTCGACTGTCCAACTCTAAATGGAAGAAAGTGTGCCACCTTGGTAAGCCTGTCCACAATGACCCAAATAGCATCTCTGCCTGCCGGAGATCTGGGTAACCCAGTCACGAAATCCATGGTAAGGTGCTCCCATTTCCATTCTGGGATCGGTAAAGGTTGAAGAAGTCCAGCTGGCCTCTGATGTTCAGCCTTGACTTGTTGGCAAACTAAACATCGAGAGACATACCGGGCTATCTCTCTCTTCATACCATTCCACCAAAAATGTTGACGAATATCTCTGTACATCTTCGTGCTGCCTGGGTGGATGGAATACTGCGAACTGTGAGCCTCTGCCATGACTTTCTGTCTGATATCTCCACTGGGTACACAAAGACGCGTGCCATGTCGAAGTGTACCATCCTTATGAATACATAACTCTGGCCTTCTTCCTGCCTCGTACTCTGCTCTGAGCCGCTGAATCTTGGAATCTGTTAACTGTGCTGTCCGGATCCTCTCAACTATGGTGGACTGAATCTGTAGGCTGGCCATCAAGGCCACATTGGAAGGAAGAACCACTTCAATTCCCATCTTCTGAAGATCCGACAATAACTCTGGTTGCGTCGTCAGAAAATAAACTCCGGCTCTCCGGCTCAACGCATCTGCTACAACGTTGGCCTTCCCTGGATGATACTGCAAATCCATATCGTAGTCCACCAGTAGCTCGAGCCATCTTCTCTGCCGCATATTAAGATCCTTCTGGGTGAAAACATACTTCAGGCTCTTATGATCAGTAAATATCTCCACTCTGTCTCCGTACAAGTAGTGCCTCCACAACTTAAGTGCAAACACTACTGCTTCTAGCTCCAAGTCGTGGGTCGAGTAATTCTTCTCATGATCACGGAGTTGACGTGACGCATAAGCAATTACCTTCCCATGCTGCATCAAAACACATTCCAATCCTCTGCCTGAAGCGTCGCAATAAACTGTGAATCCTCCGGTCCCATCTGGAAGGGTGAGAATGGGAGCCGTTATCAAACCTCGCTTCAACTTCTCAAATGATTCCTGACATTCTACTGTCCAAACGAACGGCACATCCTTGCGGGTCAACTGGGTCATCGGCGCTGAAATCCTTGCAAAATTAGAGATGAACCGTCGGTAGTAGCCGGCCAATCCAAGAAAGCTACGGACTTCTGCCACTGAGCTTGGTACTGGCCATGCCTCGATAGCCACAATCTTCTAGGGATCCACTTCCACTCCTCCTCGAGTAATGATGTGACCCAAGTACAAAATGCGATCGAGCCAGAACTCGCATTTACTGAACTTGGCGTACAACTGGTGCTCTCTGAGAATCTGGAGGACAATTCTGAGATGCTGCTCGTGCTCTGCTTCACTCTTGCTGTAGACCAGGATGTCATCAAGGAACACTATCACAAACTGATCCAAGTAAGGCATAAAAATACGGTTCATGAGGTCCATGAACACTGTCGGCGCATTGGTCGCTCCAAAGGGCATAACTAGAAACTCCCAATGCCCATACCTAGATCTAAACGCCGTCATAGGGATGTCCTGCTCTCTGACTCTGATCTGGTGGTATCCTGACCGTAAGTCTATCTTCGAGAAAATTGAAGCCCCCTTGAGTTGATCAAACAAGTCATCTATCCTCGGGAGAGGGTATCTATTCTTGATTGTCACTGAGTTCAAGGTACGATAATCAACACATAGCCTGGACGTACCATCCTTCTTTTTTACAAGAAGCATCGGGGCTCCCCAAGGCGATCCACTAGCACGAATAAATCCCTTGGTTCTAAGTTCTTCAATCATCTTATACAAAATCTCCAACTCTGAAGGCGCCATTCTATAGACTCGCTCTGATACTGGTGCTGTCCCGGGAATCAAGTCAATGGTGAACTCGATCTCCCGCTCTGGTGGCATCCCTGGAAGTTCCTCTGGGAAGACATCTGCAAACTCTTCAACTATCCGGGGCAACTGTACTGCTGCTACTGTCATCCGCAATACTGGAGGAGATGGCTCTACTGTGCCTCTGGAAAATGAAAACTCTGGCTCTCCGGGAATACTAAAGACAACTCTGCCAACATGGCAGTCTATCCTAGCATAATGGTTCCTCAACCAATCCATGCCTAGGACTACATCATAGTCTGCCATAGGGAACTCTATGAGCCTAGCGGGGAACTATCTACCGCTAACTACGATCCGACACGAGGAAAATACTCGATCTACTCCCACAAGACCATTACCAGTAAGTATATTGAGCCTCACTGATAATGACTCGTGCTCCAATCCTATCCGTGTCGCAAATCGTGCAGACATGAATGAATGCGATGCACCAGAATCAAATAATACAGATACTGGAAAGGTGTTGACGAGAATAGTACCTGCCACTACCTCACCTGGTGCAACTTCTTCTTCCATGGTCATCATCATAGCCTGACCTCTAGCTGCGGGAACTCTCTGCTGGAAACCCCTCTGTCGGTTCTGTGCTGGAGCCTGGGTGAACTGCTGCTGGAAGGCCTGGGCCTGGGGCAACAATGGCCTCGGGTACTGCTGTTGCTGCTGCTGCTGGACTGGAACTGGGGCTGGTCCTCTCACCGAAGAACTAGAAAGGTTGGATGATGATGGACCTCCCCTATTCGGGCAGGTCCCTATCTGGTGGTCTGCTCCTCCACAAGCCAGGCATAATCCCTGTGCCCTACGACACTCTGCCACTACATGGCCCGGCTTCCCGCAATGCGAACATCCTACCACGGAAGACTACTTCTGCTTCTGCTGCTGCGGGTACGTCGGGGTCGAATGCTGAACCGACGTCACTGAGGCCGCCCGCCTCGAAGTTCCAATGGTTATACCCCTAGATGCCGGGGCTGGAGCTGAAGATTGGTGCATCTGGTTGTGGGATCGCTTCCTGCCTCCGGTCCTGTCCACAATTCTTCGGGAGGTATACTCATGCCTCCTTGCTGCCTTCAATACTGCATCGAACGTCTGGTGCTCGAACTGCTCCACAGCTAATAATATCTCTAAGTGCAGTCCTTGCTAGAACCGCTGAGCCCTATCGAACTCGATCACCACCAAAGTGGGGGCGAACCTACTCAGCCTGGAAAACTCGGTCGCATAGCCATCGACCATCCTGCCTCCTTGCTTCAAGTTGGTAAATCTGGTCTGCAGGTCGTACCGTGCCACCGCATCGAAGTACTTCGTCTGGAACCTCTCTCTGAACGTCGCCCAAGTTACTGGTGCTGCTAATCCCATGGCCTGAGCTGCCCACCAATCGTGAGCCAAGTCTAACAACTGTAGGCGTACCACCGCCACCTTCTCATTCTCAGGTGTCCTAGCTGCTTCTAGAACCACCTCGGTATCCTGAAGCCAAGCGTCCGCGGCAATCGCATCTTCACTGCCGTCAAAGAAGGGAGGGTTCAAGCGCTTGAAACTGTTGGCCGCCTGATTCCCTTGGGGACCTCCTCGGTTTAGTGCATCATGAACTTCCTGGTGCAAGGCGTCGCCTCGATGATCTTGGGATGCAAGCAGTTCTCTGATAAGCCCTACCAAAGGTCCCTCATCCTGTCTAGCTGGTTGAGCGGGCGGAGCTGCCTGAACTGGAGGTTTTGAGCCTCCGGAAAGCATAACTCGGGAGGCTACTCCAGAGTGCTGAGCTTGATCTTCCTGGCGCTGGGGTACTTGTCGAGCTTCCTCTGGCTGGTTGGCAGGTCCGGGAGTAATGCCGCTGAAGAAGACGACATAGGGAACAATAAGGAAAGGACCAGGACAGATCAATGATACAAGCAATGTGATCAGGTCGAGATTCTCAGGGGTTTGAAGATACGAGCAGAGATCAAGGACGAATATTGATTGAGACATCTATTCGGTAAACCCTCACATTTCTTGAATGCCAAGACCTGCATGGGCCACCACTTAAACCATGTCACGCCCCAGAGCCAGAATACTGGAGAGCGGGGGCAGACATAGCCAGCTACGTATATTGAAATAGAATACATCTCAATTATACGGTCACGGCTGTCTAGATATGAGGGTTTACTACAAGCCAGCAGTCTCTTAAGGTCAAGTCTATTGTCTCAATCTCAAGCAATTAACAGAGTTACAAGATATTAGAGCATCAAATATATATATAAGGCATCCCAAATATTACATATTGGATGATCATGAAGCTAGTCGTACAAAATGATAGGACTAGCAAGAGTTCAGTCATACATGATCAACCCTAGGATTTGTTAATCATGTTTACAGCCCGTAGGCAGACAGTAAGTAAATGTGCATCGAGCTAACAGGTGCTCGTCGGCTAAACGCCTCAAAAGAATAAATTTACATATAAGTGGATGAAACAAAAAGAAAAACCCACTCTTGGCCCGGGTTCCGTCTAGTTGTCACCATTGGGCTGGAAGCTCGGTAGATCCTCGGGAGCTGCTCCGAAATCTGGCCACACAAAACCAGCTGGGTCAAACCCCAGAAAGAGCAAGTGCCACAAAGGAGGCCACAAATAAGAACAAAAGCCAGCATATCAGAAGATAAGAATAAAAGAAGTACAAGTAGTAAAGTACACAGGGCGATAAACGACTAGGAACGTAGAACCATTCCGGGAGCCAGGTTACAATCCTTAAACCAGACAAGGACCGGGGTTGTAACCCTTCGCCTGAATAGCTCACTGTCTCTACTCATTTATCGTTAGGACAAGTAAAACAAACATGCTCAGGAGATAGCAGGTACTGGAGCTAGACAAGACTTAGACAAGGATGGACACCATCCATTCGCAATCGGCCAAACAAATACTACGGCTTACTACTTTAACTAACTAAGGTTATCACAAACCTAATTACTAACAAGATGCAAGTGAGAATTCTAGTCCCAAGCCCTGCAGACCATCCAGTTATCCTTCTACGGGTTGAGAGTTATAGGTGGGTACATTGCCCGGGAGACAAATGTACCCTTAGGTGACTTAGAGGGTGCAACACATGACAGTGTGCTGGAAATGTGCTCTACTCGTCGGCAAGCTACAAGTCCATTAAAGCGCCCAGATAACGAGATTGCCTGTGACTGGGAATTCTCCATGTTCTAGTTTGATCTAATCATTAGCCTAATCCAATTTAGCGCGAGTCCCTGGCCGTGGTACCCAGGAAGTCACGTCCTAGACATGATGCAAGACAAGACAAGTGGATTGTACAAGCAAGCAAGCAGGAGCACCCACGGTGTCAAGGCAAGTCAAGTCATGAGTGCGCCGCCACGGCCACTATCAAGTTATCAAGATAAATAATGTCAGGGTGCTTGTTAGGAGTGCGCCACGACGGGCCACTATCAAGTCAGGTTGGTCATGTCAGGAGTGCACCACTACGGGTCACTGTCGTGTTATGCTAGTTCCTTGTCATGCCATGCCATGTACAATAGTCATTCCAAACATATTAAGTAAAATCAAGTTCATGACAAAAGGCGTAAGGATATAAAATGGACGTAAAATATCTAATAAAATACCAATATATATAGGGCTATAGAAGAGCCAAGCTTAAAGAAATAAATAATTCATCATAGACAAGTGGGTTGCGCAAGGGGGGTCAGGGGTTGGGCTGCGCAGGGTATGTACTGCGCATGGAAGAGCTGCGCAAGAGTTGCCTTACGCAAGGATAGACTGCGCAGTGGTAGACTGCGCAGGGGTTACCTTGCGCAAGGGTGGATTGTGCAGAGGTGGATTGCGTAAGGCTGGCTTGCGCAGAGGTGGATTGCGCAGAGGCGGATTGCGCAAGGCTGGCTTGCGCAAAGGTCGGCTTGCGCATGGCTGGCTTGCGCAGAGGTGGATTGCGCAGAGGCGGATTGTGCAAGGCTGGCTTGCGCAGAGGTCGGCTTGCGCATGGCTGGCTTGCGCCATGGATGGCTTGCGCCAGCGCAATCCAGCGCAGCGCAAAGCACTGGCTGAGGTCATGCGCAATCGACCCTGCGCTAAAGAGCACAGGCTGGGGGGTGCGCAACCGGCCATGCGCTAAAGAGCGCAAGGCAGAGGGATGTTCTTCCTGGCCGAGAGCAGGTCCAAGAACACCAAGAACTTCAAATCTTTATAACTTTGTCAAATCAAAACCAAATCTAGATTTTCAAAGTTCTAACTTGAGTAAAATCGAATTCTCTTCCACATGAAAGCATCAAAACAAGCAAAAATTAAAGTTTAATAGATCAAAACCAAGGATTTTCGAAAATGGTTAAAACCTAGATCTAGAAGAATGAAAGCTCCAAATCACAAAATGTCAAGTTCTAAAGTTGTTCTCTATGGCCTAATCTAGTTAATGGACAAATAAAAAGTGGTGCTTATTTGATGGCAAGGTGCACTTGCCTATGGGTTGGGGAGTTGTGTGGAAGAAGGAAGAAGAAGAAGTTGAAAGAAATTAATAGAGTTATGGAGGAGAGAGAAAAGGTTGGTAGGTTTTAATGAGGGTGGTTGTGATGGAATGGAGGGGGAGAATAGGCTAAGGTGTTCCACTCATGAAGAACCAAACCAAACCAAACCAACTCCACAAAATAAAACCAAGCCATGGTCCAAAACCCATTTACGAGAACCCGAATCCACAAGTTGAGAAAATAAAATACGTGCCAAAATCAAATTACGAGTATAAATACGAAATACAGGAAATGGGGGTGACAGGGAGGGAGGGGCCCGACAAAAGTTCCTAAAGAACTTTACGCTCCGGGATGCTGCAGCTACCATGGATGGCCGAAAGGAGGATGTGGGACTTGAAGATGGGGTGTTCTACCCAACAGGAGAGGGCTTGGGGGGAGTCGTTTATAATGCCGAAGCGAAAGTCAGCTGCGAAGAAGATCCAAATGTCGTGACATCCGGAGATCGCGGTAGGGAAACCCAGCTTGAGTTGAATTTCTTTCATTCTTTTGTGTTGAATTTTGGGTTCGATAATGACAAGCAGATCAATCCGATGAGTTTTGGTGAGGCTGCTTATCCGATTCATAGTCTGTTTGTTCCCTATGCCAGGAATATTCTAAGAAAGAATGTTAGGCATTAAGGGAGGGGGGTAGGGGTGGATTGCAGCTTTGCGGCGGATCTCGTGGTCATCGCCGTACGCTGCCTTTGTTTCTTGGATTTCTTCTTTTTTGAGAGGGTTGTTTCCTGGGCTGGTGCAGACGGGTTCAAGATACCTTTCTGAACTCGGGTGAACGCTAGCGCCTGCCGGGGGGAAATGTCAGAGTCTTCATACTCCTCCAGGGCGCAAAGAGGATTGTCTCGATCGAGGAACCCCGCTTGCTGAGCCTGCCAAAATCTTCCTGAGAGCGGGGAGTGCGGGCTAGGCGGAACGGTGGCCGATCGAAGGGGGGAATCTGGGATGGCTGTGGACGGAGCCCCGGCTACCGCACCGACGGAGTGCGATCTGAGGTCGCTGGAAGACTGGACACCGGAAGTATCGAAGAAGGAGGCTTGGGGGGGCAGCGATGGAGAGAGGGTGATAGGGGTGTTTTGGAGGGGGACGATGTCAGTTGGGGGGTTAGGGGCCACCGGGGATGGGTGACTCCGGAGAGCGGTCATCCGGATCGAAGTCGAGAGCTTCGAAGGAGTTATGAAGAGAGTTGGCAAGTGAGGGGATTGGGGGTCAGAGGGCGATCAGATCCTGCTGCTCAGGAGCGACATCAGCAGATTCTGAGACCAATGCTCCGCAGGAGTTGAGGATAGTGATGGCGAGAGAGGATGTAGGTGCGGCAATATCAGCGGAATGTGTTTGGGAACTCTGAGCGGGAG
>JANAVB010022600.1:6086084-6118927 GCA_029216955.1 Iris pallida | reverse complement strand
GGTACTTTATTTATATATATTTAAACTTTTTGTCTATCTCAAAAATTGTTGGAACTCATTGTACAGTTGATTTATTTATTGAATAGTTACGACTTGCATATTTTGTGTTGTTTTGAGTTATAGACGTATTGGACCTCACCCCGCACTAGTGTAAAGACCCTAGGAAATTATTGGATATAGTGGCTCTCCATATTAGACTTTTATGCTAGGTTCCTACTTGGCTAGTATCCAGTTAGGAGTCGTGTTCACCACTAGTGTAATATTGAACATAGCTTAGAACTGAGTTTGTATATCATTATTGACAGGACACCGGACATCGATATCTTCGTACTAGTATTCTTGCTTTGCTGAGGCAAGTACATCTACAAACTCATTTACTGTCTTTTAATGCTAGAACATGTATTAACCCTGTTAAAATACTGATCTTTGAGGTAGCAAGTTATGTCTTCACATGTTGTATCACTTTCAGTACCGGCCATGCTTAGGACAGTTCTTATATCTTCACATGTTTTTTACTGGTTCTCAGTACATATTTTACTATGCTTTATACTACTCGGAGTATTCACATGTTTTATACTGCTCCCAGTAACTTCCACATATTTTACTGTTCTCGTATCTCTCACATGTTAGAATATGGGTTATGGGAAAACTGATAGTAGAGTACGTGATCATGCCCCCTTTATCGTACCGAGCAAAGTTTCAGTCTATATGATACTGCGCCGTAGGCCATTATCCAACATTTCTGTACGGAGGTACACCTATGCCTGTACACTTGTACGTATGTATATTTTATTATGTGCCCCAGCACATTGTACATCTATTGACCGATCACGTACCTGCTACAGTTTTAAATATTACATATATATCTGTCTTTGTGACATATGTATCCTTGCCATGATAGATTATGAGATATACCATGATTCCAGATATGCCATGTTCCCTGTGATACTATGATATTGTGATCCTAGTTGTACCATGAGACCATGTTTCTAGTATTTCCTGTTTTATAGACTTATCACACCATGTTTCTTGTTGTACATCTCTTTCATTATATGTTCAGTACTTTAGTTGTAGAGGTTGTACTTGCTCCCGTCCTGACAGGATAACGTTGTAGGTTCACTTTTCGAGAAGGAAATGCTATGTGTTACATACTATGGTACTGATTTTGAGGACTTGGCCTTAGCTCCAGAAGAGGCCCCAGCGAGGAACCTTGCTTAGTTATCTTTCTTGTGTTTTGAGACTTAGATTTTGGTCTGTACTTATATTTGGATACTGGACTTTGTCTCCAGTTAGATACTTGGAAGTGTATTATTAAGTCTGTGCTTATGTTACCTTCGCTTATAGATGCTGTGTTGTGATAAACTTTAAATATAATTTTAGAACTGTTAGCTGCTTAGATCCTTTATTGTTTATTCTAGAACAGCTTACTGCGCTTTAACCAAGCGTAGGCTGGACATGGCTCGGCCCGGCCCAATAATTTGGGTACCGGGTCGTGACATATTTTTTTGGCGGCCCATGCAGGTCCAGACTTAAGTTGTTTGGTTACGTTATTGTACCAAGCATGCCTGCAATTAGGATCTAGGACAACTTGTTAACACTAGGAATAACATTTAGAACACCTAGAGGATTACTAGAATTGCAACATAGGAGAACTCATCACAGCATAGGACCGTTAGCTATAATTAGCCTCTTGTTTGTATTTTAGTGGGTCAATTTAGACCAAGTTTGTACCCTTGGGATGACCCCTGAGGATCTTACTCTAATCTTACCTAGAAATCTGTTTTCACCTGTTTTATTTGCTCTGCTCTAAATTCGTTGTTGAATTTAATTCCTGATTTTCGTTGTTGACTTTGACCTTGCATCGTGATAAATTTTGTGGATTGAATTGTTATATATCCTGATAAGGTAAACGTCTGCTTTATTTATGGAGTTTAGAATTTATCGCAGCCATATTAGCTGGTATGACAAAAACATAGAGCCTGATTTTGGATATACTATCCTATTCATAGAATTTAGATTTTCTTGCAGCCATACCGGTTGGCGTGGTAAGGAATCTAGATGATATGACTATAGGGTGTATACCTTAGTTATTGACTCCCTCGTTTATTGCATATAAGCTTACTGGTGTGGCAAAAATTCTGGCAACATGATTTCAGGAAGACGTTTATGGTTATCAGATATATCTCAACTTGGTTTACTTTGTTATGACCGAATGAGCAAGAATAAATTCTTATCATCATTTTTCCCCGTCTTGATTAACTCTGTCATATCTATATCTACAACTAGGATTACAGGTTCTCTAGGATTCTCCAACAGGGTTGCCTTCATGATTTCTTTTTGGACATAATTATTTTTATGTTCCATTTTTCCTATGACTTGACCAAACTCTTCTTCGTTAACCTCTTGGATAATTCTTCTCGTTATGTATCCCGTTATCTTCGTACCATTCTTGGAGATATTCCGATAAACTTTTCTGTCTTACTTGACCCTTTAACTTGTTTGGACACTATTATCGATTGCTTGACCCAATCTTAGACCTTGTTACCTTCTACTTGATAGATGACCGAAATAGCCAAACCTTGTTAACTGATTCCATAGTATAACTATAGATGTATTGTGTGATTGTGATAAATACTTTTCCTAGGGATTGGTTAGATTAAGCTTATAGGACAAGTATGGGTGACTGACTGTAGCAGACTTGGAAACCATTAAGAACGATTGTATTGATAGTATAACTTGATGATATGGTATCTAAGATGGAATAATAAGATATTATATTGTTGTGACTATGGATTGGGGATTAGAATCTTGTGCTTAGCAGTTTGAGGATTTAGCATTTGTAGAATTTTGGTTGGTTATCTATAGCTAATTACATGTGATTAGAGGGTAGATCGATATGTGGATTGATATAGAATAAGTTACAATGAGATATGATATTGCGTACAAGATCGAAAAGATATCAGTTAAAAAGACATGGAACGAGGCAAAGACATATGTACATTGGTAATTAATAAATCGGGAGTTTTGAAATCGAGGATTTATATTCGGAGGACTTGTTGAGTAAAAAGAAGAAGGCTCTACACCAAGGATAAGAATTGAACGTATGATTTCAAGAAGAAACTGTAGGAAAGGATTGACGACAAATGATGCTAAGGAACTATGGATTGATAGAATATGGATACTTAGGATACGATAAGGAAATCTTGTATTTACAATTGAGGTTGGAAATATGATTGATGATTAAGCATTTTTGGCTTATAAACATACCCAAAGAATGACCTATAGTTTAGGGTATACATAAAGGTTCCATGTTAGTATGAAAGATTTTAAATGATATATATGACGTAGTTTATGATAGAAGGACTTTGTTGAAACTGAACCAAAAAGATTGTAAAGAGAAACAGGACAGATGATTACAGGGACAGCATATTGAGTATCATAGCCAGAGCAGCTACATGTTATAGTTTGACCGGTTGGATGATTTTTAATTTCGAGGGCAAAATTTTTGTAAGGTGGGTAGGATGTAAGCCCCCTGAATTTCAAGGGTTTATTTTTATTTTTTTGAATGAATTGTTTTCGATAAATATATTATTATTTAATTGTTTAGATCATTAATGTACCTTTCCATGACTTTGACTTCTGGAGCGTCAGGGATACCAATCTCTGTAAACTCTCTTCACGAATTTTGAAGTAGACAAGATTATCTTCGTTTTGATATATCGTGTCCCACTTGAACTCGTTCCCTTGTGCTCTTTTTGTATCGCGCAACTTCGGGTCAACTTAGACCAATTAATCGTTGAATAATTATTCCCACTTTTATTTTTTGATCTTCGTTTGCACGTCACCGTGACTTTATTTTAGGAGCACCAGACCAGTCGTTTTCTCAGAACCAACTTCTCATGAATGATCTACTCGAGACGCTCTTCACCCATGACCTTCGTGTCCCACTCAGACACTCAATTTTGTGCTTCATTTTCTTCGCACAATTTTCGGGTCAATTTAGGCCGATTTATTTTCTACCGTGAAACCTGAATTATTTTCCAATTTAATTTCGGGACCCGACATCGATCCAACCTAGTCGCCCCAAAGTATGGACATGGCCCACATGACGCTTGTATCCCATTTATTGGAGTCCTCGTATATTATTTATTTACCCATGATTATAAATCCCTATTTTTAATTCAATTATTGCACCCGGTTCGATTTTGACCCGACCCGGCTCGACCGAACCCGAACCCAAGCTCCAGGTTGCCCTCTCATGACTGCTCAAATACCCCGCTTAATTTTTCTATTTTTCCTATTTTTGAAAATATCTCTTCCTCCTTCTACTTTATTAAATATCTTAAAATATCTTTTATATATATATATATATATATATATATATATATATATATATATATTTTATATATATATATATATATATATATATATATATATATATATATATATATATATATATATATATATATATATATATATCTCCTATTATAAACTACACACCACCTCACCCCCTCCCCCTATTCCTGGCCGAACCCCCCCCCCCTCTCTCTCACTAAAATATCTCTCTCTTTTCCTCTCTCTCTCTTAAATATCTCCTATATATATATACATATATATATACACACTCTCTCTCTTATAACAAACCCACACTCACACACCACCTCACTTTACACCTACACACACATACCCTCCCATCCAGCCGACTTCACACTCTCTCTCTCATTCTCTTTATACACACTCACACACAAAATCTAAACTCTCTCTCACTCTCTTTATACACACCCACACACACAACTCTCTCTCTCACTCAACACACACACACCAGTCGACCCCTCTTCCTCCCCTGGCCGAACACCACCTCCATCTCCTCCCCCTTCATACTTCATCACCATCAAGCCCAACACCAAAACCATGCACCACCATCACCCCCATACCATCTTCACCACCACTCAAACCACCACGTACCCTCCCCGGCGACGCGCCGCCGCACACCGCCACCACCGCACGACCGCTGCCCGTCGTGGTCAGCCGACCCCGCCCCGCAGCAGTACTGTAAACAGCCGCAGCAGCGTTCGCAGCAGCAGTATGCGTAGTAGCACGCCACCCCGTGCGCTGCCGCGTACCGCGTGCGCCACCGCGGCCAGCCGCCGTCGCCGGCGACCCCCCTACCGACGCGCGCACCCCCGACGACCTCTCCCTATCCACCACCGGCCTCCCCGACGTGTGAAACACACGATTCGTGCATTTTGAACGAGATCCCGTCGGCGCGCGCGAGTTTTGAACTCGAAAATGACGCTCCGTCGCAGCAAGTTCGTACATATTTTTCGGGAGATCCGACCGTTGGATCGGCGAACTCTTTGCTCCATCCCAATCTCGGTATATCCATCTTCACTCCTGTCAATTTTCGTCCGTTAATTTCGTCGTTTGATACCTCAAAACTGGCCACCAAGTTGACGTTTTATATTGAACTGTTTTTGGACAGTTTCGTGGAGCCGACTTCGTCAGCTCGTAACTTCGCCATCGCAGCTCCGGTTGATGTGCTTCCAGTTCCTGTGCGCAGCTGGTATAACCATCTTCCTGTCTTCTTGAGATTTCGTTTCATTTTAAGCACGTTCGGTTGGTCGAATTCGACGCTAATATTGGCCGTCCGAATTCTTTAATTTGTACTTGTTAAATTCCATTTTTGAACCCGGGACTCCGGATTCAATTTCTGACACCACCAGTAGACTCGTGGCGTCGTTCTGGCATGTTTTCATATAAAATTTGCTTGATTTGGAGAACGTGGGCCCTGACACGTATTTCGGTGCAAAGCGGGTCCCACTTTTCGAGTCAACGGGTCACTTTGAGATCGGCTCATCGGAATCCAATTTCGGATATACCGTTGAGTTCGTATCGTTATTCTGGACTCGTTGACATATAATTTGCTGAGTTTTGAAGACATATGCTCCGGCACGCATTTCGGTGCAAACTAGATACCAAGTATCCGCGTCAACGTATCATTTTGAGATCGGCACATCGGAATTCCATTTCGGACATACCGTTGGGTTCGTATCATCATTCTGGATTCGTGGACATATAATTTGCTAGGTTTTGTAGACTTCTATTCCGACACATTTTTCGGTGTAAAGTGTGTCCAACGGCGGACATCATTTTGACTCGAAATTACCGTTTTGCCCCTGTGTCTAAATTAGACTTATGGGTAGGCTATCCTAGCTAATTTGACCGTTCTGGACACGTTGGTGATATTTATTTTATCATCTGACAACATCTGTAGATTTTGTTTATGAGTCATTCCTTAATTTATAATTATTTATTTTTCAGAAATTGTTACTTTCTGGTTTTGAATTTTTATATATATTTTAATTACTATAAAAATTTGGAAAAAATTGTATTTAAATATTATGTTAATTTAGATAATTTATTATAATTTTTTCAGTATTTAATAAGTACTTTTGGTATTTTATAAAAATGGGAAAACAGAACTCATTTTCAGGATTCATATGTTTGCTGATTTTTAATAAATATTTATGAAGGTTTATAAATTCTAGAAAAATTAGTATAAATTTCTATAATTAACAAGGATCATTTTGGTACTTTATTTTATATATATTTAAGCTTTTTGTCTATCTCAAAAATTGTTGGAACTCATTGTACAGTTTGATTTATTTATTGAATAGTTACGACTTGCATATTTTCTGTTGTTTTGAGTTATAGACGTACTGGACCTCACCCCGCACTAGTGTAAAGACCCTAGGAAATTAGTTTGGAAATAGTGGCTCTCCATATTAGACTTTTATGCTAGGTTCCCACTTGGCTAGTATCCAGTTAGGAGTCGTGTCTCACCACTAGTGTAATATTGAACATAGCTTAGAACTGAGTTTGTATATCATTATTGACAGGACACCGGACATCTATATCTTCGTACTAGTATTCTTGCTTTGCTCGAGGTAAGTACATCTACAAACTCATTTACTGTCTTTTAATGCTAGAACATGTATTAACCCTGTTAAAATACTGATCTTTGAGGTAGCAAGTTATGTCTTCATATGTTGTATCACTTTCAGTACCGGCCATGCTTAGGACAGTTCTTATATCTTCACATGTTTCTTACTGGTTCTCAGTACATATTTTACTATGCTTTATACTACTCGGAGTATTCACATGTTTTATACTGCTCCCAGTATCTCCCACATGTTTTACTGTTCTCGTATCTCTCACATGTTAGAATATGGGTTATGGAGAAACTGATAGTAGAGTACGTGATCATGCCCCCTTTATCGTACCGAGCAAAGTTTCATTCTATATGATATTGCGCCGTAGGCCATTATCCAGCATTTCTGTACGGAGGTACACCTATGCCTGTACACTTGTACGTATGTACATTTCATTATGTGCCCCAGCACATTGTACATCTATTGACCGATCACGTACCTGCTACAGTTTTAAACATTACATATACATCTGTCTTTATGACATATGTATCCTTGCCATGATAGATTATGAGATATACCATGATTCCAGATATGCCATGTTCCCTGTGATACTATGATATTGTGATCCTAGTTGTACCATGAGGCCATGTTTCTAGTATTTCCTGTTTTATAGACTTATCACACCATGTTTCTTGTTGTATATCTCTTTTATTATATGTTCAGTACTTTAGTTGTAGAGGTTGTACTTGCTCCCGTCCTGACAGGATAACGTTGTAGGTTCACTTTTCGAGAAGGAAATGCTATGTGTTACATACTATGGTACTGCTTTTGAGGACCTGACCTTAGTTCGAGAAGAGGCCCCAGCGGGAAACCTTGCTTAGTTATCTTTCTTGTGTTTTGAGACTTAGATTTTGGTCTGTACTTATATTTGGATACTGGACTTTGTCTCCAGTTAGATACTTAGAAGTGTATTATTAAGTCTGTGCTTATGTTACCTTCGCTTATAGATGCTGTGTTGTGATGAACTTTAAATATGATTTTAGAACTGTTAGCTGCTTAGATCCTTTATTGTTTATTCTAGAACAGCTTACTGCGCTTTAACCAAGCGTAGGCTGGACATGGCTCGGCCCGGCCCAACAATTTGGGTACCGGGTCGTGACAGAGTGTTAGTTTGGTTAGTAGATAGTTAGTTTTGTTAGAGAGTTAGTTAGTTAAGGTATTGTCATATGTTAGTATCTTGGAAGTTTAGGAAATTAGGATATGTTAGATAGTTAGATGTCTATCTATGTTAGTATTAGACATGCATTGTATCTTAGTTAGAAAGTTAGTTGTAAATAGTCCGATAGATGGTTAAATGTTCTCTTCAAAAAAAGAAAGATGGTTAAATGTTAGCTTAAAGTTTAGATAGATATATATTGTATCTTGGTTAGATGTTAGAAGTTATATGTTAGGATATCTAGAATACCTTAGATGTTAGAGTTTAGATACTTGGTATCTTGAGATACCAAGTAGTATCTTAGTATCTGTATATATTAGAGTTAGAGTGTTAGATGGTTATGAGTTAGGATACTAGTTAGGATTGCTATCTTAGGATACAAATGATGGTATCTCAGGATTTTGGTTTTAGCTTCACCAAGGTAATAGGGTTTACCCTATTACGAGGTAATGTATTGAGTTACCTTCAAGGTAATGAGTTTACCTTCAAGGCATAGGGGTTTGCCTAAGTAACTAAGGTTAGATGTTAGGATTTTGGTTAGCTAGTAGCTTGGGGGTATATAGATAGTTACTAGATATCTAGGATGGGTATTGGTAGTTAAGGTATATGTTTACCTAGGTTAAGGTATTGGATTCTGACCAAGGTATACCAAAGTATATGGTATCTTAGTAGGTAATGGTTAGGAATAGGGTGTTTGACTTAGATTTAACCCTGTTTGACCAAAGTTGACTTTTTGACTGAAAGTCAACGTTGGGTCAATATTTGGCCTAGAATGGACTAGGAGTTGACCAGAGTTGACCAGTTGACTAAAAGTCAACTGTGAATCAACCATTGACCAAGTTTGACCTAGAATGGACTAGGAGTTGACCAGTTGATCAAAAGTCAACTGTGGGTCAACCATTGACCCAATTTGACCTAGAATGGACTAGAAGTTGACCAAAGTTGACCAGTTGACAAAAAGTCAACTGTGAGTCAACCATTGACCCAGATTGACCTAGAATGGACTAGGAGTTGACCATAGTTGACCAGTTAACCAAAAGTCAACTGTAAGTCAACCTTTGACTTAGTGTGACCTTATTTGACTTTATTTGACTTATCTTGACCAAGTATGACTTAGTTTGACTTAGTATGACTTAGTTGACCTAGATTGCATAGCATGTACTAGAAAATTATGCCTAACACTGTTAAACCCTATTTAATATATCTCATTTTTAGGTCTGTGACTTCACTCTGAGCCTCGATTCACTATTGACATTTTCCACCGGATCTCAGGCGAGTACATTATCTGATAGTATTTCTGTTTTATGATATCGTCTATGTTTCTTTTATTTAGTGTAGATATCTTTGTTCTCTTGACATATTGTTCACACGGATTGGTATTTGTCTGGATCCCATCATGAGATGTTATTCCTTGGTATATCTTGTGCAAGTTTTCCTTGTTGCTTGTGCATTGTATAGACACGATTCCTGTGAAGGCACTAGCAGAATAAGTCATTTTAGCGACGCCTAAAGACGTCGCTAAAACGATAATATTCGTCGCTACAAATATTTAGCGACAAAATTACCGACGTTTCTGGCTGGTCGCGGAAATGTTAGTCGCTGATCTTCTAAACGTCGCCAAACGTCGCAATTACCGACGTTTGTCGACGTATTTGTACGTCGGTATAATGCCGACGTCTACCGTCGTGTCGTCGGTGGCTTTGCGACGTAATATATCGTGTCGCTACGCGTCGGTAAATTTACCGACGAATTACCGTCGAGTCATCGGTGGTTTAGTGACATGTTCAAAGTCGCTAAACGTCGGTAAATCCTAAGAATTCCTGGGGATGGTTACCGACGTGCACCGACGTTTACCGACGTCCTCCGACATATATTGACGTCGCTAAACGTCGGTACCCTGGATAATATCGCTTATCTACCGACGTTTACCGACGCAAAATTACGTCGGAGGACGTCGGTAAACGTCGCTAAATCTGCAAAAAAATAAAATAAAATAAAATACATAATGTCCATTTCTTTCTGCAGTTTAAAAAGCTAACCATTTCTCACTGTAGAATAGGATCCAAACAATCACAGAATGTCCATTTCTCACTGTACACAGGTTTCAGTCCCTATAACCAAGTCTACAACAATCACACAATGTCCAGTTCTCAGAATGTCCATTTCTCACTGTACACAGATTTCAGTCCCTATAAGCAAGTCTACAACAATATCACTTCACAATACGAAGCATTGTCGATTACTTTCCAACGATACTAATCCGAAATGGTATATAATAATCCAACACGGCCGATACCTATAGGATATGACCGATACCAAATCGATAAGGCCAATATGAATCCTAGCTATGCGGCCGATACATATCGGATAGGACGATACCAATTCGCTAAGACCAATACCAACCGATACGGCCCATACCAAAATGATAGATCGATACTAATTCGATACGGTCAATACTTATAAGTACCTACGGTCCAGGAGGTTGATCCGCTAGTACATCCATGTACGATCAACGAAGTAACGATCCATTTCAATTTGGATGTGAAAATCTGTATCGTAGACAAATTAAACATAATCAGTTCTATTTCACATGCTTAATTGCCAAGTATGGGAACGAATGGCTCAGAACACAACCCAAAATTCATTCTAGCATACATTAGTGTGAATCATCTATGTTTTGTACATATGGTGTAGTATATGTTCTTATCGTATCTAGTATCTGAAGAATGTAACAGAATCAAGATGAACTCATATAATGTAATACTAAGACATCATCTACTACTATATAAGATATAGTGATAGGTTGTCGTATCATCATTGCCGAGGGATGAGGGTCGGAGGACAGTCAACTTTATCTACGGATACATAGTTTCTACCTCGCCAGTCGAATGGCTTAATTGCCAAGTATGGGAACGAATGGCTCAGAACACAACCCAAAATTCATTCTAGCATACATTAGTGTGAATCGTCTATGTTCTATACATATGGTGTAGTATATGTTCTTATCGTATCTAGTATCTGAAGAATGTAACAGAATCAAGATGAACTCACATAATGTAATACTAAGACATCATCTACTACTATATAAGATATAGTGATAGGTTGTCGTATCATCATTGCCGAGGGATGAGGGTCGGAGGACGGCGGTAAACGTCGCTAAATCTGCAAAAAAAATAAAAAAATAAAATACAGAATATCCATTTCTCCCTGCAGTTTAAAAAGATAACTATTTCTCACTGTAGAATAGGATCCAAACAATCACAGAATGTCCATTTCTCACTGTACACAGGTTTCAGTCCCTATAACCAAGTCTTCAACAATCACACAAAATATGGGAACGAATGGCTCAGAACACAACCCA
Organism: Iris pallida; assembly: GCA_029216955.1. Lineage (NCBI taxonomy): Eukaryota > Viridiplantae > Streptophyta > Magnoliopsida > Asparagales > Iridaceae > Iris > Iris pallida. The sequence goes on along the minus strand of JANAVB010022600.1, from coordinate 6,107,418 downwards.
AAATTTATTCTAGCATACATTAGTGTGAATCATCTATGTTCTGTACATATGGTGCAGTATATGTTCTTATCGTATCTAGTATCTGAAGAATGTAACAGAATCAAGATGAACTCACATAATGTAATACTAAGACATCATCTACTACTATATAAGATATAGTGATAGGTTGTCGTATCATCATTGTCGAGGGATGAGGGTCGGAGGACAAATACCGCTCGAGTGAGCCAAAGGCATGCAGCCACTTCCCTCCCTCCATTCACCCTCTCCCTCTCTCATGCTATCAACGTCACAACTTTTCCACCTCAAGTTATGATCAAGCATTTTCCTTCTCCTCTCCTCCACCATAGCTCTGAACCCATCTGCTCCTCCCTACTTTCCTTCTTCTTATTTGACTCTCTCAGCCACATATGATATCCAGCTCAAGTGTAGAGTTGGGGAAGAAGAAGTGGGCAGGAAGAGGAGGGGGAAGCAGCACAGCCGGCGGCATGACCCGGAGGAATTACAGAGGTTTTCTTCAAATATGTAGGAGAACTATAAGGATATTTCTTTTCACAACATGTCACCTTGTCAAAGATCCTTAATGTGAATATCATGTTACCGCGGTGTCGGAAGACTAACATGTCATAATTTTCTAAGCCGTGTATTTTGACATAATCCTCCAAACTCTTTTCTGCTATGTAGTAATACAAGATTACTACGTAGGAGGAAAGAGTTGGGAGGATTATGTCAAAACACACGACTTAGAAAATTATGACATGTTAGTCTTTCGATACCGCGGTAACATGATATTCACATTAAAGGTCTTTGACAAGGTGACATATTGTGAAAAGATATATCCTTATAGTTCTCCTACGGATGTGAAGAAAACATTTGTACTTCCTCCGGGTCATGCCGCCGGCTGTGCTGCTTCCCCCTCCTCTTCCTGCCCACTTCTTCTCTCCCGACTCTACACTTGAGGTGGATATCATATGTGGCTGAGAGAGTCAAATAAGAAGAAAGGAAGTAGGGAGGAGCAGATGGGTCCAGAGCCATGGTGGAGGAGAGAAGAAGGAAGATGCTTGATCAGCATTGTCTTCCGGATCGTCCTCATCAAGGCATAACGGGCTGCTCAGCGTGCCCAGCTTCTTCAACTTCTCGCTGGCTGCAGAGTTAAAATGGAAACGGGTCCTCTTTGTCGGCCCGGAGCTCTGACTCGCACTCGTCGCCGCGCTACCGGTTTTCTCTCCTCCTCTGACGCGGGTCATAATTAAGAAAAGAAATTTTGTACCTCTTCTTCACATAAATATCATTGCTGCTTTGTACTCGAGCCTCCTCGTCTGTGACGCTATCCAACTTCTCGGTGCCTACATTGTCACTCGAATCTTTCCTTCGACTCGTATCGTCCTCTTCTTCGCCTGTCTTTTTGCTTCCTATCTTGCAATCATCTGCTATCACCGCCGACTCATTCGACTCCTTCTCCGAGTCTTCCTCCTCCTTCTCCTTCTCCTCCTCATCAGAGTCATCGGAGAAGGAGTCGCATGAGTCGGCGGTGATAGCAGATGATTACAAGACATGGAGCAAAAAGACAGGCGAAGAAGAGGACGATATGAGTCGAAGGGGAGATTCGAGTGACAATGTAGGCACCGAGAAGTTGGATAGCGTCACAGACGAGAAGGCTCGAGTACAAGGCGGCAATGATGTTTATGTGAAGAAGAGGTACGAAATTTCTTTTCTTATGACCCGCGTCAGAGGAGGAGAGAAAACCGGTAGCGCGGCGACGAGTGCGACTCAGAGCTTCGGGCCGACAAAGAGGACCCGTTCCATTTTGACTCTGCAGCCAGCGAGAAGTTGAAGAAGCTGGACACGCTGAGCAGCCCGTTATGCCTTGATGAGGACGATCCGAAAGACAATGCTGATTCAGTTTTGCCTTCCTTGGATGGTATTGATTCTGTAGATCCGTGTATAAAAGAGGAAAAGATTGGGAGTAGAGTAGACCCGGAGGGAAATGAGAGATTGGAAGCTGGGTCAATATCCAAGAAGCGAAAGAGAGTCGAGGATTCTGATAGGTTGTCGTATCATCATTGCCGAGGGATGAGGGTCGGAGGACAGTCAACTTTATCTACGGCTACATAGTTTCTGCCTCGCGTAGTCGAATGGCTGCAGGGACTATGTCCTGATCACCATGTCGTACCGTAGATTAATACAAATGGAGCTGGAGCTGGAGCCAAAATACAGAAACCAAAATACAAAATACAGAATCCAAAATATAAAATACAAATACAAAATACAAAATACATAAACCAAAATACAAAATACAAAAAACAAAATACAAAATACAGAATCCAATCCCTGGGTTCGCCGAAAATACAAAACACTGTGAGAACGGATGGCTCAGAACACAACCCAACCGTAGAGGATACTCTGAGAGATCCATCTGAGTAGGACGTATACTCTGAGAGATCACCTTTACAAGAATGATATCAGTAGTGGGATTGAGTGCTGGAGGAGATATTATCAGAGTATACGTCCTACTCAGATGGGTCTCTCACCGTTACTATTTTTGTCTGACAGTATGGTGGATGTGCTCCGTCAACAGATTCTTGCTCCGAGCCAAAACTTTGTCTCGGAGCTCAAGTGGACATCCTTCGTGTAGAGCTCGAGTGAGAGGTTCCTGACAGCATGGTGGTCTCCTTTGTTAAAGTATCTGTGCTCGTCCCACAACCAATATGGGATGAGCACGGATACTTTGACAAAGGAGACCACCATGCTGTCAGGAACCTCTCACTCGAGCTCTACACGAAGGATGTCCACTTGAGCTCTGGGGCAAAGTTTTGGCTCGGAGTAAGAATCTGTTGAAGGAGCACATCTACCATGCCGTCAAAAAAAAATAGTAACGGTGAGAGACCCATCTGAGTAGGACGTATACTCTGATAATATCTCCTCCAGCACTCAATCCTACTACTGATATCATTCTTGTAAAGGTGATCTCTCAGAGTATACGTCCTACTCAGATGGATCTCTCAGAGTATCCTCTCTGGTTGGTTGTCGTATCATCATTGCCGAGGGATGAGGGTCGAAGGACAGTCAACTTTACCTACGGCTACATAGTTTCTGCCTCGCCAGTCGAATGGCTGCAGGGACTATGTCCTGATCACCATGTCGTACCGTAGATTAATACAAATGGAGCTGGAACCAAAATACAGAAACCAAAATACAGAATCCAAAATACAAAATACAAAATACAGAAACCAAAATACAAAATACAGAAACCAAAATACAAAATACAGAATCCAATCCCTGGGTTCGCCGAAAATACAAAATACTGTGAGAACGGATGGCTCAGAATACAACCCAACCGGAGAGGATACTCTGAGAGATCCATCTGAGTAGGACGTATACTCTGAGAGATCACCTTTACAAGAATGATATCAGTAATTGGATTGAGTGCTGGAGGAGATATTATCAGAGTATACGTCCTACTCAGATGGGTCTCTCACCGTTACTATTTTTGTCTGACAGCATGGTGGATGTGCTCCGTCAACAGATTCTTGCTCCGAGCCAAAACTTTGTCCCGGAGCTCAAGTGGACATCCTTCGTGTAGAGCTCGAGTGAGAGGTTCCTGACAGCACGGTGGTCTCCTTTGTCAAAGTATCCGTGCTCGTCCCACAACCAATGTGGGATGAGCACGGATACTTTGACAAAGGAGACCACCATGCTGTCAGGAACCTCTCACTCGAGCTCTACACCAAGGATGTCCACTTGAGCTCCGGGACAAAGTTTTGGCTCGGAGCAAGAATCTGTTGAGGGAGTACATCCACCATGCCATCAGAAAAAAATATTAACGGTGAGAGACCCATCTGAGTAGGACGTATACTCTGATAATATCTCCTCCAACACTCAATCCCACTACTGATATAATTCTTGTAAAGGTGATCTCTCAGAGTATACGTCCTACTCAGATGGATCTCTCAGAGTATCCTCTCTGGTTGGTTGTCGTATCATCATTGCCGAGGGATGAGGGTCAGAGGACAGTCGACTTTATCTACAGATACATAGTTTCTGTCTCGCTAGTTGAATGGCTGCAGGGACTATGTCCTGATCACCATGTCGTAGTCCAATACAATCCAGAGATTGACACAGTACTAATTCATATATGTAGTCCAATACAAATAGTCTAATACAAAAATAACCCAATACAAATAGCTAATGAGAACCACGCTGCTCACACAAACGCTCAGTGATACGATCACGCAACCACCTCGAAAAAGCGAGATCTTTGGCATGAGGAGAGATGTCGTCCCTTGCAAGTGTTGCACGAATCACTACAAGAAATAGGGCCTATAATAGCAGTTTTTCTATAGCGTTCAAGTATCCCCGCTATAGAATGTTATCAACAATAGCATTCTTTCTGCAGTGCTATAAAAATATCTATCTATAGCGTTTCCTGAACGCTGTAGAATCTATAACATTTTTACATCATATGTTTGTATAAAAATGGACTTCTGTCAAAGGCTAAACCGATTATTTTTTTATTTTCCCTCTCGATTTTTCAGCGGCCATCAAAAACTCCCTCCTAAAAATTTCTATTTCCAATTGCAAGCCCTGAGATCTCCTCCTCCCCTCTCTCTTTCCTCCTCTCCTCTGCCTCATGCGCTTTCTCTTCCCCTCTCCCTTCGAATCTATTCCTACCACCGCCCGATTGCAAAACCCTAACCTATTTTGTTTCCACTTCCAACAATGGAAGAAGCACGGGAGATGGAGCGGACGAAGGACACGAAGGAGATAAAGATGGCGTCGAGCGCCTCCACCACTTCCTAAAGTCCTCCACTAGGAACCTCGGCTCCTCTGAAGGTCATATACACGATGGCGTCGAGCGGGGGAAGGACACGAAGGAGATAAAGATGGCGTCAGATGGTCTCCTTTGGGAGCGGAACCAGCGCCTTGCCGCCACCGGTCATATACAAGTTTCTAAAAAAGGTCGTATACAAGTTGGAAGTATTTTTTATGAATGTTACTAATTTTTTTCCTCTAATGTATCAGCGTATCCAATCCCTCCTCCAACTTCAGACCTCCGCAGACCAACTATTCAACCAAATTCTCCAAAGAGTCAGTAACAACAACTCATTCTCCTTAATATTTGTCAGTTATATCGTTTGGTAGCTCATTGAATAATAGATAATGTTTTTGTAAATGGATTAGAAACATGGAAATAGTTATTTGTATGATGATATTTGTAAATAAGCTATGTGATTTGGTGAAGTAGTTATCTATAGGTATTAGGTCATGTCTCATTTGTGTAAGGAGACTAAATACTGTGTCCAGGATTATAGTTGGGTATTTTTTGCATGCTATGTCCTGATCCAGATTGTCTTAACACCCTGCTGAAGCTGTTTTGTACCCAACACATGTTGAACAAGGGTACTGGACTTGTGCATAAGTGTTTGAGCTTCCATGTATATTCATAATTTAGTACATTTAAAGCATGCTTTCATCACCTCATCTTTCATTTGATTTGATATATGGAATTTATTATGGCCAATGGGACAAGAGGAGATAAGCGCAAGTAGAACTTCTTATTCGAATAAAACTGAGGCTATAAATGTTAATTATTTGGGGAAATTGAAATGCTATGTATGTTCTCAAATAGCGTGCAGCATTTTTCTTGTTTGTTTGTTGAACGAATAGACATGTTGGAAAATTGAATTGTGGGCTAAATCGTCCTACATGGGGCAAATAAATTTCTTGTATGTTTATCTTTAGTATTATTTTTACTCTTGGCTGAAATTTCTAATTGTCTGTCCAAATTAGTGAGCTGTTTCACAGGATATTATCGTCAAGTATTATCAGTCTGGGGTCATAATGACCGATTCTTGTACGCAGACCTCGAAGGTTGGGGCATTTTTTATCGTCAGCGTCGCCGCCATCGCCACCGAATAGGTCATCTCTCGCTTCTTCTTGGCCTCTCATTTTGTTTGTTTTATTTTTTGATGTATTTTCTAGGTTTTAAAGGTAGAATTGATCATTTCATAAATAATAATTGGGGATTTTCTAAGCATAAGAATATAAAGGGTTTTATTTCTTAGTTAAGGTTTCGACGAAGAATTGATCATTATTTAGTTTGTTAACTTAAACTTTTGTTAATCTCCGGTCATTGCTAGCTTCACTTTTGCACACTTCGATCCATAGAGATAACATGTGAGTTCTAGACAACAATATCAAGTTTTCAAGTTTGGGGTATGCTTTATATTTACAACACATTGTTTTTTCTTGTTATTTTCTTTCAAACCTCCTCTGGAATCATGTCCTATTGATATAATCACCCAAAGGTAAGTTGATCCTCTTGCTGTGGTAATTTTGTACAAAACAAAATTGGTTATTCAAGTTTGCATCATTTAACTAATTACCACAGTTTTGACTTTCTACATTGGAGATAAATTCAATATAAGATCGATTGAGTAATTCTTTTGCTAAATTTATTTAATTTACAGGTGAATTTATTTTTTATGGTAACATATCAGCAAGTTCTGTCTGAAAGAGAATATTTTGTAGATGTATGCTTGTTATTTTTTGATTCATCTTAGGATGGTATAGTTGGACCAAACATGATTTTTGTATTTATCTAATTAGAATCCCCTCACCCTCACCACCACCACCACCACTACACACACACACCCTCTCATCAGCCTAAATGTTTAGCATATTAATTTAGTATTGTTGTAGACTAGTTTAAAAGTTCTCTCTAATTCCTCCAACTATACATATCTATTCTAACTGGTATACAACATATAACGATAATCTTACATCAGTAGATAACAAGTTACTATTGTGATTTTTTTTTTCACTCGGTGCTAACAAACACAATAGTAGAGAGCTTATTACTAAGACTGCAATTTATTATGTATCAAATTAGTGCCTTAAGAGATTGTCATAAGTCATATATAGTATAGTTTAGCTCCCTATAACATTTTGAGTTTTGATTTCTTTACTAGGGGTTTTTAATGAGTAATTAACAAACTTTATTAACCATTTCTAGTCATGGAACATCATTAATGGCTTCCTTTTGGGAGACCATGAAATTTCAAACCATAGAACTTCTAGGATAATATCCAAAAACTTTAGAAGGATTAACCTAGCTAGATAGTCCCTTAAACTGATCAAGAAGTATGGTGACAGAACTATGATTTTATTAGGGTAAGTTTGGTTCCGTTCGAATGTCGTTTCTGCCGTGATTATAACCAAAGTGGCAAACAAAACTTGTTTGGTTCCCAAGTGTTTGTCGTTCCTGCCATGCAAAAATGGTCGAAATAGACAAACATCGAAAGCTCAAGGCATCGCTTTTTGCCATTTGGAATGGAACTTTCACCGTTCGGAACTAGTCTAGCCCTTAGCAGGTCTAGTTGAAGTTGGGTAGGGTTTACTATTTTTTCAAAATATAATTTGTTTTATTTCTATATAAAAGCTTATGTACTCATGTTAGGTTGCTTTGTTTACATTGAACAGTAAACTGTCCATTTTTTAACATTTTCATTTTGCCTTCCTCAATTATATACTTGTACAGCATGAAACCTATGACAGCTTTGCTAAGGTTGGGATAGTAATTAGATTCCTTGTCTAGTAAGCACAAACTTTTAACTTCTATACTGAATAAAGGACATGTTACATTCCTTATCTAGGAGATCTTTCTTAATTTGTGCCAATTAGTGTTTTAAGACATATTTTGGTATCTCCTGATAACTTATCTTGTAGCTGCTTGTCGTACGGAAAAGTTCTTTCCAACATATTCATTTAGCAGATAATTTGTTTAGCAATGAGTCCTCTTCCCGATTACTGAGTTGTATGTTTCTTGTAAATATCATTTCCAAAATTTTACTTTTCTCAAGGTTGGAGGATTAAAGAATTGTTATTTAACTTTTTAGCATTTTGATGTCCAATTTTCTTTCTGATTCCAGGAACTCAACGACTTCAACACCTTGTTGGCCTTTCGAAAGGCCTTGAGATAATGTTGGTAGGTGTCACTGGTCCCACTCATTATGTTTTTGTTTCCTTTTTCTTTCAGATATGAAAGAAACAGTTGTGTTTTTAATAGACAAAGAGAGTAGTTAAATTCCTAGGGATAACATCATAGCACTTGACAAAACTTTATGTCCATAAATAGACTTCCAAGCCAATAAAAGGAGATGAAGCTCGTGCATTGGGTCTTATTGATGCAATAGTTTCATATAAAGGTTTGGTTCCAACTGCTCGTCGTTGTGCATTAGATATTGTGGAATGTAGAAGACCATGGATCAAGATTCTTTACAAAACTGATAAGATAGAGGCCCTTGGGGAGGCTAGGGAAGTTCTCAAGTTCGCAAGTGCTCAAGCCCACAAATAAGCTCCTCATCTCCAGCATCCATTGGTTTCTATTGATGTTATTGAAGAAGGTATAGTCTCTGGACCTTGTGCTGGACTTTGGAAGGTAATTTCCTACATTTTGTATTGATTACCAATTAAAGCTTATTATCATGACTTCATTGAGTATGTAACAAATTGGTTTTGCAGGAAGCAAATTCTTCTTATAAACTTTAATTCTTAGAAACAAGCAAATTCATGTATTTTTTTCTCAAAGTACAACATCAAAAGATAGAATCATCTCTGGAACGCTTTTGATTATGTGCTAAAATCATATATGAAACCAATTCCCTGCTAAAATCCCTATTTTCTGTAGTGATATGAAACCAATGTCTCAGTGATTGTGTTTTGTTGGGGCATATGTAGTTACAAAAGTGCCTGGTGATATTATCAGTGAATTAGTGCAATGGGAGTATATTGGTTTAACGATATTTCTGCCACGGGTACCATATGACACCAACGTGGGAGTGCTTGAATTTTCTCTATAGTTTAACTTTTTTGTTGTAGTGTGTGAAGCAATCCTATAACTATGAGAAGAATTAGAGGTTCTAGTAGTAAAGAACTAGTGACTCATGAAGTGGACGGATTTGTGTATAGAGAAATCAGCAATCCAATATTTTAATGCATAGAACTTCCAATGGCTTCAGTTTTAGCCACATTTATGGGAAGAAATAAGTTGTAGAAACTAGAAAAAGGAAAATGGTTCAAAATATTTTGGCAGACAATTAGTTGTTACTAGACATTTTGCAATATTTTCTTTACTCGTGTTTGTAATTTTGTAAAGTTTAGTCACCTGAAAAAGTACATCAGGTTTTAAACAACTATTTCTCTGTTTTCAAGTCCATGCCGTGTTCCAATTATTAAATTTATTGGTATTGTTCTTAGTATGTTGCAATAATATTTGTTTTCCTTTATAATGTATCTTTGATGATTTCGGAATGGACTAAACCTATATGCATTGGAAGGCATGCATTTGGTAATCAGTATAGAGTAACTGATATGGTTGTCAAAGGGCATGGCAAGCTAAAACTGGTTTTCCGTATGACCATATAATGTTTATGTTGCATTTTGCATAACTCAAAACGTTATGGTATAATTACTAGTCCTATTGCTTTATATTTATTGACCATTCTAACTGATTTTAAATGTTGGAAATTCTTAAGTTTCATCTGGAGTGCTAATGTGTTTTCTTCTCAATTTTGTGTAGGTTGGCGTATAAATTTTTGATGATTCTGGATATAAGCTATAAGGAAAAGTCGATCAAGATACATTTTGGCCTACAGACATTTTGTATGAAAATGGAATGGTTTAGTTGAATTTTGGACTAGCGTTAGGTTACAAACATTTTGTACATCTTGAATTCTCTTTACATAAAATTTTTCTTTTGGACTACTATTTGATCACTTTAGGCGTACAACAACTTTTTGTACATCTTGAATGTTTTAATGAAAAATGTATCAATTTATTTATTTTGGCAAACCTTTTCTATATCTTGATTGATCGAAATGGAAGTTGAGATTGAAATTGTTGAATTCAAAATTGCGATTCAGCGTGAATTTTTAAGTGGTTAATTGTATGTGATACAGAATAGGTTATTCAGATTGAAATTGTGTAGCAGATTTATAGCATCAAAATGTAATAGCATTCCAAAATGTTATTGGTGCATAACACTTTGGACTATTAAATTCTACAACATTCATGAAAGCTATAGTAAATCAACAGCAGTAAAGAACGCTATGAACCATCTACAGCATTCATGAACGCTATCACTCATCAACAACATTCAAGGACGCTATAGACCATCCACAACATTCATGAACACTATAATCCCTCTATAACATTCACGAACGCTATAAACCATCTACAGCATTCAAGAACGCTATAAAGCATTCGCAGCATTCACAAACGCTATAAACCATCCACAGCATACACGAACGCTATAATCCATCTATAGCATTCAAGAACGCTATAATGTTATAGCATTCACATGTCTTGACATACTATAGCGTGGGCAATTATAGCGGACAGAATACGCTATAGAAAGCTTTATATATCATTCTGCGCATGCTATTGTAGGCCATATTTGTTGTAGTGAATAGAACTCCCGGTCTCACTAGCTACCGGTGCTGGATGAATAGAACTCCCGGTCTCACTAGCAACCGGTGCCACTTCCTCCTTAACTGTAGGAGGAGCCACCTCAGCATTCACTATTTCCCTCAAACGAAGTACCGCTCCTCGGGTCATGGGTGCCATCTGGTAAGATCGATAGTCACAAATAATATAATTGTAACATAAACAAGCTAAAGGAACCATCATGTAATTTGAGTACATTTTCGAAAGCAGAGGGATGAGGGTCGGATGATAGTCAACTTTATCTACGACTACATAGTTTCTGCCTCGCCAGTCGAATGGCTGCAGGGACTATGTCCTGATTACCATGTCGTACCGTAGATTAATGCAAATGGAGCTGGAGCTGGAGCTGGAGCCAAAATACAGTTGGTACTAACCTCAATAGAACAAACACTCTCACAGCTCAAAATACTAACACATGCTCACGCCTTACTCTTGTGACACTCCCTTTCAAACACAGACACACACCTATATGTTCCCTTACACATGTTGCCATGTTACCTGTAAAAATAGGAAACCCTTGTTGTCTATAATAAGACATAATTCTACAAAGAGAACCATACTGTAGAACTCACACTTTAAGACAATAGATGAAGGAAGACTTGTATGGAGGATCGATAGGGTTGAGCGTTGTCATTTTATTCTACAAAGAGAACCATACTGTAGAACTCATACTGTAGAACTCACACTTTAACACAATTCTACAAAGAGTTGTCATAGGGTGTTAAGCGATGTCATTTTATTCTTTTCTTTTTCTTCTTCTTGGGATTTTTGAGTATTGGATCTTGAGACATATATAGCTAGAACTTACGAAGAATGGAGTACCATACTTCAACAAATAGATGTTGACTAATTGGTTCATATACTTGTTGTCTAAAATAAGTGTATGAATGTTGCAAGGTGAAACAATGTATCAAACACTATATCGAAACCCAAACCCAATATGCAAATCCAAATTAATACGAAAATACACAAGTGTATGTAGGGGATTAAGTGTACAGAGGTGAAATACATATATATGCATGCTTGGGGGTGTCCACGTGTCCAACAAATGGACACAAAGTGTCCAAAACCTCACGAACATACTGTATCAGTGAACACATGGTCGTAATGTGTCTCCGTGTCCATTTTGGACACGAAAAACACCTCAATTAGGGTTAGGGTTTACCTTTAGTCTCCTCGCGGTGGTGGAGGAGGAGGAGGAGGACAAGTTCGGTGGTGGAGGAGGAGGGGATTAAGTGTACAGAGGTGAAATACATATATATGCAAGCTTGGGGGTGTCCACGTGTCCAACAAATGGACACAAAGTGTCCAAAACCTCACGAACACACTGTATCAGTGAACACATGGTCGTAATGTGTCTCCGTGTCCATTTTGGACACGAAAAATACCTCAATTAGGGTTAGGGTTTACCTTCAGTCTCCTCGCGGTGGTGGAGGAGGAGGAGGAGGAGGATCTCGCGGTGGAGAAGGAGAAGGGGCTCGCGGTGGAGGAGGAGGAGGAGAAGGGGCTCGCCGGAGGGAGGAGAAGGGGCTCGCGGTGGAGGAGAAGGATGAGCGGCGCCGGAGGGAAGGGGGTCGGGCTATCGTCGAGGTCGGAGAAGAGGGGCGGGAACAAAAAATTTGGGGAGAGGGAGAAATGAAAAGTCGAACCGAGGAAACCCTATTTAGCGGAAGTTAGCGACGTCCGTAAATACGTCGCAAAGCGTCGGCCTTCCTTTAATATTCGGCGACGTCTTATTCTTTGCGACGCTAAACGTCACTGAACTAATAAAACTGGCAACGTTTTCCGACAAATCAACGACGTTGGTTTTTATTACACTAAAGGTAGTCGTAATATGTCGCTGTTTGTCGCTATCAGCGACGTATTGTGATGCATACTTTTGGAGTCGCTAAATCCAAAAATATTAGCGACGTTTTAAGTCGGCGTCGCTAATTTCGTCGCTGATATGACTTATTTTGGTAGTGAGGCTTGCGACCTTCTCAGAGAATACGTGTCATGACGTGTCATGGTTGGATCCACTATACTAGTCAGGGGCGGGGGTATTAGCGTAGATATGTGATCAAATCCTTTCTGTACAAGATATTGTTTTTCCTATGAGTGTTAATCATACACCGCACGTATGATTAGCCAGACCATTTTTCCTGTGCAAGTTCCTAAGCCGATAACATGTTAAAACTAGTGCTGAACTCACATAGATAGTAGTTTTCCAGATTCCTGTACATGATATACAATGTTCTCTTGCTTTTACATTCATTTACAGTCTTGATATGCCTTACCATGATTCATGTTCGTACCACTTTACCTTGTTTATTCTCTCTATTTACTGCTATATTTTCAATATTGTCTAACTAGAACTGTTATTGGAGATTTTGTGCTCGTTCCATCTTGACTGGATATGTTGACAAAATTTTATAGATGATGGCGAGGATGAGTTTCCTACCTACTACGGTCCCCATGACATAGTTGGCTTAAACCGGAAGACCCTTGTCCAGCAGGGGTTAGTTCCAGTCGATGAGACATTAGTGTAGCTTAGCTAGTTTAGTTTGGTACTGGACTTTGTCTCCAGATTACATTTTTTGCTTGTTATTATTTTAGTATTTGTATTTGGGATTGTTGACTCAGAGAATTTGGACTTGTATCATTCTGTGTTGGATCTTCTGGTTGATATTTTCATATCTTGTTGTCTTTATCTTTCAGTACCATCTTTCCTTCTTAGAATTTGTTATTGAGTATATTATATTGTCATTGCTTGTCCTTCGTTCGAAGTTGACCATTCTCGACAGGTTATGATATTATAACTGTTGTTAGATAGTAGACCTAGACAACATTCTACGCCATTTCTGTGGCGTAGGCTGGGACGTTGTCTCGCACTTGTGCCTTTACTTCGGGTGCGGGTCGTTACAGATTCAATACTGCGAACCATGTTTTTAAGTTTAGACTATACCTACCTGCAAAGAAAGTCGAAGGAAGAAAGATGGACAATGATCTTGTAGAAATTGGATCGTATTTCTCTATGAATCTATATTAGTTACTAAACCAAACACAGCCTTAGAATAAGTAGACGAGGATAAAATACTACTTTGTGATTTGCGAGGTAATCAGGTAAGGCATGAGATACTCTATTTACCTGAAAGGAATATTATGTCCAGATCTAAAAAAAGTGACCTATTTTAGACCATATTTGCATGTCGGGGCACTTGTATATTGATTAGAAAAGTCATGACATATTTTATCCCTAGCTGTTAAGGGCAGAAGTACCATGTGTTGTCATTTGCCAGGGTCATTCTCCTTATACAATGAGAGGACGAAGAGGAACCTAAAAAGACGAATTTTGTATATTTTGAATCGTACTGGGAATTAACCATCAAGAAGCTACATAGCAATAGATAATATTCACGGGCTTGATGGTTCTTGAAAAATATCATGGACCAACATGAGGTTGTCAGTCTTAGAAATGGATATCCATATAGGATTGAGACATACCAAATTGTATCGATATTGGTTGATACTGCTTGTAAATGTTGAAAACCAAAATAAATGATATATTAATATAAAAACCGTAACACATTGTATTACTAAGGTTCATAAAGTTGATAAGAGTCCATGTACAATAAAAAAGAGAACATAACACCCATGCGTAGAAACCTAAGGCTTGAGTCATCTGGTGAACCTATTAACTTTTTGGAGGAATAAGCAAAAGCAAGGTGTCTTGCTAAAGTCAGTCTAAATTGTATAATGATATATATTGGTTTTGCATAATTACACTAACAATTCAACGAGTTCAAGGTTCGTAGTATCAGTATTGGAATCGGTATTGGACCATTCCAATGAGTATCGGGATTGACAGTATCAGTGGTTTCGAATCTGAGTATTGGATTTTTGGTATCAAAAAACAAATATTTATTAATATTTTAGAAAATATATTTTATACATTTAGGTAGTATTTTTAGTGTTATTTGTACTTAGTAGTTTTGAAATTGAATGAAATAGTAGTCACCCTTATCGAATGGTATAAGTTTCCTTCTTTTACATGCTTTTACAACCTTACTATACTTTTACACACGTACTGACTGGTCTTTCTCGTTCAATTTTTTGAATTGACCGAAAAAGAGACCCCTAATATAGGTATTGGTCAGTATCGTGTATCGATCGGTATCAAACAGGGACATGCCGAACTGTTTCGGTATCAACCGTATCGGATCGGTATCGTCTGATACTGCAAACTATGGTTCAAACTTAACAATGCAATAGTATATGTTCACAATTGAAACATATTTAATTTGGTATGACTATGTAATGATCTTCAACCTACAATTCAATAACAAATTGTTTTATGTTGCTAGATTTTGCAAGCACACCACACTTAATAGTGTTCCTCTCAACTACTCTTGAATAACTCCTAAGGTTCAGGGTTGAGCTAGGATTCTACACAACCTTGATAGAAGTTATGGGAATTCAGTTACAATTTAAATGCATATCATACCTATGTTCCATTGACATGGATATGATAAGATATAATAAGGATACAACAACATGGACATGACCCCTATTTTGGTTTGTTAGTGTATTTTGGAGTGTTTGACTTGTATCCGATACATATCCGACACGACATAACCCATATTTTTGGAATGATCATGCTTCCTAGTATCCAACCATGGCTTAAAACATGTACGATATAACATTCAAATTTTATTAATTTGCAAAATGATTTTCAAATTATTACTCTACTGATGGACATAGTCTTACCTCAGTTGATGGACATAGTCTTTTTCCAGAAATAAAGGTTCTCAAGCTGCTATTTCGCCAAGTATGCAGCCTACTGACCATATATCAATTACATTAGTGTACTCTGAAGAATTGAGGAGCAACTCAGGAGCACGATACTCCATCATAAAGTCTGCTTCAGACGTCGTCCTTTCTAGACCAAAGTCTCCTATTATTTGGTCATAATTAACTTTCAAGAAAAAATTGCTTGGTTTCACGGTGCAAAACATGCGCAGAGTGCACATATTTCACCCTCGTAGTAGCTGATAAAGGAAATAGTGCAGGTACATTTGAACAACACCCGTGAGATTTTGATTACTAGAAGCATATATTCCTCATCTAAGAAAAAAACAACGCTTGTAAAAACATACATAATTACGAGAATCAACTAGAATCTGAGAGAATAAGCATTGGTATCAATTAAAATTAAAGCTGCAAACTTACTAATGTAGACTTTGCTTGCAAACTTCATAAAGCATCTGGAGAATATTCAGCTCTCTGAAAATGATGGTGTGTTTAGAAAATTATACCAAGAGAAGAATTAATTGGTGGCTTAAAGATTTGCTTTAGCTTCAATTTTTCAACAAGATATAAAAGTTTGGCAACTATGTACCTACATATAATGCAATGGAAAGAACATGTAACTTCTCAATCCATTTGATGTCTTTACACATCCATTAGATGCCTGTTGCCAAGGAGGGAAGCCCAACTGCACATGCCTTAGTATCGAATTTCTGACATGCTACATGTTACTGAGTTGGGAGCACACTAGTGTATGTGCTTTGGGATTCACTATACTCATATTTGTATTTAGATATTTGGACAAATTCTTCTATCTAGGTTGTGATGTTTTCTTTGTAACTATTTGGTTATGTAAAACCCTCTTTAATCAAACGCGGGGGGAAGGGTTTCTTCCAATTATTCTCTCAAATAATAATATAATTAATAATCACATGAACCACAAAGATTTTTTTCTAATTAAATAAGGGAAAATCCAAATAAAATAAGCCATATAATTTCTTTCTTGCTTCATTCTTTTATTAAACATATTACTATAGGATAAGTACACTCATAAGCTCAGAAGATAGATACCAAACAACCAAGCTCAAAATCTCTGGTATAAAGTTCCAGTAGTGAATGTCGATGTAATTGACTTTGTTGATAAAAGGAAACCAAAGAGTATGATAGATGTAACGCCATAAATTACAAAAAGTTTTTATTAATAACTAACAAGTCTGATACAAGAAGTAAAATGTATTGCAATCATAAATAACTTTTTCTAATCACTTGTGACTTTTTCTAATGACTTAGGATTATTTTATCAATCATACAAAATGACTTCCAGATAGTGATGTGTCGAATACGTGTCACATACTGATGCAAACGTGTCAGGCACAGATACGAACAGAGGTACGGTCCTTAGCAGGAGTATCTGTGCAACAAAGCTTAAGACGAAGTAAAATGGAATCAATTATTGTCTTCATTTTTATATAAGGAATAAAGGCAAATGAAATGACTATTTCATCCCTGGATATCATAGTTAGCCTAGATATTCGAGTTATTATCATATGACTCCTAGTAAATTCTTCTCTTTATGGTATTCATAATTAATCAAATTCTAACTGTCTTAAAATAAGTTAAATGTGAAGAAAAATGTTTCATAAACAACATAATTTTTTTAATTTATCCTAAAAATTACAACATTAGAAGACCATCATATCCTAAATTAATTCAGATGGGAACCCAATTGGCTTTATTACAAGACTTTCAAATCTCCAAGTCAATGTTGATTTTGGCCATTAGGCATCAGTAGAAGACCTTCACATCCCTATGATATCTTTGTTACAAAAGTTTGGTAGCTTATGGAAGTAGCCATGATGCTACTTTCAAAAGTTGCTCCTTCCTTCAAAAGATAATAACAAACAACCAAGTACAAGATTTTTTTGCCATTTATGTCACTTGAACAGACCTATTAATAGAATTAAAGTAAGAGGATGATAAACATATTGCCATAAACATGAACTTATTAATAGACAACAAGTCTAATAAAATAGTGATATATACTGAAATCAGAAATAACTTTCAAATTCTTTGTTAAGGCATATCACTTTCATTTAGTTGTAGCATTATATGCTAGTGGAATTGACCTTGTTACAGTTCTCTGCATCATTATCTCCCAAAGAATTTGTTTTTGATATCATTCAGTTCATTCCTTACCTTTTTAATCTCCATTCGCTCCGTTGGCAAATCATTTGTGCATAGGAGACCAGTTCTAAGCACCAAAGAAACACATTCAAAAGTTTTTGCATGATTTATAGTTTGGGAATGGTTACTAGCTTGAACTCCATTTGCTAGCAAGTACTCATCCATAGTGCTAATGAGCCCTTCAGACAATCCATCCTTGACAAACGTACGAAGCGTTAGGCCTTCCTTAAAAGCACCATCCGTAGGTTTCCTCCCAGTAAATAGCTCCATCAGAAGTATTCCGTAGCTATAGACATCTCCATGAATAGAAACATTGTTGGTCATTCCGTACTCTTCATTTGAATCAAACAGTAATAGTTAATTAGTTATGTGAATAGAGTAGAGAACAACAACAAGAACAAGAATAAAGTAGACAACAAAAACAAGAACAACAAGAACAAAGCCATTAATAATAAAAAAATTGTGTCGACTATTTTAATTGTCATAGAGATCCTACAATGTTTTGTGTTGGATGTCTTCTACCTAATGTAACTCTCCTTTCTACAGATTTGTACCTACCTTTACAAGATAAGACATTAAGCACAACACACTAAAAATGATGCTTAACTTCTCCTAGGAACAAGGTTGCAAAGACATGCAAGCAGATCTTATACACACATGTATAAATGACTTTCAGCCATTATTTTAGTCACTTTGGAGGCTCAATTTGAGCGAGACATATCTAACATAAGTGTCAAAAAAGTGTCATGTCATATACATGTCACATAAGGATACTGACAAAAATATAGTCGTAGGAGTATCTGCACAAAAAAGCCTAAGATGACATGGAATGGAGTCAATGAATGTCTTTATTTTTATTCAAGGAATAAGGACAAATGAAAAGACTATCTCAGACCTAGATCGATCTCGAAGTTATTGTCATATGGCCCCCATTAAGTTCTCCTCGACAGTTAAATTAAATTTTAGCTATCACGAATAAGCTAAATCTGAAGAACAATTTTAAAAAAAAATGCACAAAAGTGTAATTTATCCCGAAAAAGAAAAAAGAAATTTGTCTTGATAACTGACTAACCTGGAGCAATATACCCAATAGTTCCTTTAATTCCAAAGGAGCTAGTAGAACTTGTTGTGGATTTGTTGATAAATCTGGCTAGCCCGAAGTCGCTCACAAGGGCTGTCATGTCATCATCAAGAAGAATATTGCTTGGCTTCAAATCGCAATGAATAATAGGAGCCTGACCATGGTGGTGGAGATACTCCAATGCAGATGCCACGTCCATCGCTATATTTATCCGCTGCATAAGCTTCAATGTCTTCAATCCGAAAGGATCATTACCTTCCTGATGCAACCAACTTTCTAAACTGCCATTAGGCTTGAACTCGAAAACCATTGCCTTGAAGTCGTTGCCTTTGGAATCCACACTTGAACATGCAGTCAGTATCTTGATAAGATTTCGGTGTCGTATATTTCTAAAAGCATCACACTCAGTTATAAAGCTCTTCAAAGCTCCTAGCTGTCGAAGGTTAAATACTTTGACTGCAATAACTTTAGTGTCATTCTCGTGATCGTCTAGCGTTCCTCGATATACAGAACCAAAATTACCAGAACCAACTAGGTTTTCTTCAGAAAATCCATTTGTTGCTTTGAAAAGTTCAACATATGAGATACTTATATGCTGCTCCTTGATGGTATAGTTTTCCATAGGTTTACTTCTGGATCTTTGACGTATCCAACGATGGGAAGCAACAAAAAGGAAGAGCACGAACAAGCACAAAAATCCACTAAAAATTGAAATGATCACTGCAAGTTTAGGAGATTTATGATTCTTCTTAGGACCTGAAAATGCACAAATAGGTAGATGCAAAATTGGATCCCCCCCACAGAGATTATTGTTGCCAAGGACCGAAATCGCACTCTTATTTTTGAAGACCCCTTTTCTCGGCACTTCACCTTCAAAGTTATTGAAAGATAGGTTCAATTTATGTAGGTCAGGAAAGTCCCCTAGGAATGTCGGTATTTTTCCAGACAAGTTATTTTGTGAAAGATCGAGATCTTGAAGGCCACTTAATGCACTTAATGATGTAGGGATACTTCCATCAAATAAGTTTCTACCAAGACGAAGGATTTGCAGAACCTGACATTTGCCAAGTTTACTGGGTATTTCACCTGACAGTTTATTCCCAGACAACCATATCTCTTCTGTATTTATCAAGTTCCCTATTTCCGAAGGTATCAGACCTGTTAATTGATTTTCCTCAATTGAAAGCTCTTGGGTGAGGCAAGAGATATTGAAGACTTCTTTAGGTATTGTGCCTGTCAACTTATTGTTGTCAAGGTTTAGTAAATCCAAAGACTTGCAATTGCCAAGGCTAGCTGGAATACTTCCAGTAAAGCTATTGGAATCTAGGAAAAGTTTATTTAATTGCGAGAGGTTGCCCATAGTGGATGAGATTTCTCCAGAAAAATTGTTGAATGACAAGTCTAATAAATATAAGTTCTTGAGTAACCCGATGGAAGCAGGAATACGGTCTGAAAGAAAGTTTGGGCCAAGATCAAAATACTCTAGGCCAACAAGGTTTCCAATTTCTGGAGGGATGCTTCCTTCTATGGAGTTCTCTCCCATCGATAGCACTTGTAGGGTGGTGGAAATGTTAGAAATTGATTTTGGTAGCAAGCCTCCAAGATTGTTTTGGCTTATTTGTAGCGCCTCTAAGATGGTGCAATTTCTTAAAGAAGTAAGGAAGCTCCAATCAACGGGCTCCCTAGCTTCCAACTGATTATCATCCATAATCAAGAAGCGTAAATATCGTAAGCTCCCTAGATTTGGATGAATCCTTCCATCGAAATTGTTTTTTTGAAGTTGAATACGACTAAGCTGTGAAGCATTGGACAAAGAGATTGGTATGGAGCCATGCATTTTGTTAGAGTTGACAGTTAGATGTTTAAGGTGTGGAAGTGACCGGCCTAAATCTTGTGGAAGTGAGCATTTCAGCTTGTTGAGGCCCAAATAAAGATACTCAAGAGAGGAGAGGTTCCATACCGAAGGCGGGATGGATCCCTCTAGATTGTTAGCTCTCAATCCGAGAAGTTTCAGTCTAGAGAGTTTACCTAAGGATGGTGGAATTCCTCCTGAAAGTTGATTGAATGACATTCCTAAAATATTAAGAGATGACGCGTTGGCCAGAGAAGTCGGTATTTGTCCAGTAATGCTATTCTTTCGTAGACGAAGAGTATGGAGGGAGGGAAGAGAACCAAACTCAGTAGGGATACATCCTCCGAGCATATTGTAAGACAAACTTATGATCTGGAGACCTAGACAATGGCTGAGTTCTGACGGAATTATCCCCATGAGCAAATTACGGTAAAGTACAAGCTTTTGCAGACGAGACAGACGAGAGAGTTCATGGGGGACCGGTCCATGGAAGTGATTGTAGGAGAGGTTGATCCTCCTAAGGAATGTAAGATTGGCTAGGTGAGGTGATATGGTTCCGACTAGGTCGAGGGACGACAGGTTCAACGAGACGACTCTCTCTGGATGCCTATGGCCACAGACGACACCTTGCCAACGGCAAAATGGAAGGGTGTCATTCCATGCAGCAAGGACTCCATGGGGATCGAGGGAGATCTTGGACTTGAAGACGAGGAGAGAAGATCGGTCGGTTACATTGTTGTGTTTTGGCGATAGTATAGGTGGAGCAGACATGACATGGAGATGGTGGTGGTGGTGCTGTGGGATATTGAAGAATAAGAGGAGCAGTAGAATTAGAATGGTAGAAGAAGAAGAAGATGCTACTTTAGGAAGACACAAAAGGAAGGAGGAGCACATTGCTGCGTGCGCACAGGTTTGGTATGGTAGGGGAT
>JANAVB010022600.1:5931084-6081084 GCA_029216955.1 Iris pallida | reverse complement strand
CTGGAAATCCTTCCCTCATAACAGGAAGTAAAAGCAGCGGCCTGGGCGCTAGACGCCCACAGCGCCCCAGGTCCGGACGAATTCATCGGCGTATTCTTCCGCACATGTTGGGACATCATTAAGATGGATATCCATGAAGCGGCGATAGCCTTTTTTCAAGGAGCCAGGTACCCCAGAACCATTTCTTGCACTAATCTGGTCCTTATCCCCAAGCAGGACAATCCAGAGACTTTTCACAATTTCAGACCTATTAGTTTATGCACCTTCACCAACAAAATTATTTCCAAGATTATTTTCAAGATTATTTCCACGCGCATGGCCGAATTACTCTCCAAAATCATATCTGAAGAACAAAGTGGCTTCGTTAGGGGTAGGAGCATCCAAGATAACATTATGCTTGCTCAGGAAATGAATACGTGCATGAAATTTTCGTCTAGAGGAGGGGACATCGCCATCAAATTGGACATGGAGAAGGCATACGACAGGCTAGATTGGCAGTTCATGATCTGGGTATGCAGAGCTTTTGGTTTTTCAGAAACGTGGATCAGCATTATCTGGCGATCGATCAACAACACATGGTTCTCATCGGTGATTAACGGGCAAGCAGACGGCTTCTTCCGGTCCAGTAGGGGAGTTATGCAAGGAGACCCTCTTTCGTCCACCATTTTTATCATTGCTGCGGAAGCCCTCATCAGAAATATTAACAAACTTCCTACGACCCCTAACTTCAAACAGTTTCACACCGCCAGTGGATGTCCCATCATCACTCACCTAGCGTACGTCGACGACATCCATATCTTCTCTTCCGGAGAAGCGGGGTCAGTGGAAGCTATTCAGAACGTTCTCATTCGAAATAATCGTTGCTCTGGCCAAAGAGTCAACCCTAGGAAAAGCGTCATTTATGTCCATCACAAAGCCAACAAAGAGCAAACCGCCACATTAGCCAACATCACCTCCTTCTCTGTCGCCTACCCTCCTTTCTCCTACCTGGGCTGCCCGCTAGTATACGACAGATCAGCCGCAACCATCTTCGAGGATCTCATCGGTAAAATCAGGAAAAGAATTGAAGGATGGCATACCGCCACCCTATCGCCTGGCGGCAAAATTATCCTGATCGATCATATACTCTCATCCATCCCCATATACACCATCGCAGCATGCTCCCCGCCGAAGAAGGTCCTCAACCACATCGAGAACCTCTTTGCTAACTTCTTTTGGGGCCACAAGAAAGCCAAAGACAAACACCATTGGGCCAGCTGGGACTCCATGGCCAAGCCCACCAAAGAGGGGGGGTCTGGGATTCTCCCGACTGCAGCACATCGTAGACGCTTTTTCCATGAAGCTATGGTGGAAGGTTCGTATTATCCGCAACCTCTGGGCGCGCTTCATGAAAGCCAGATACTTCAAGCACACTCACCCAACTGCCGCCATCAGCAACAGCAGAGCTTCCGTGGCTTGGAGATGCATCCTATATGGTCGGACTCTTGTCGAACCAATGATTCGGCTTCAGCTGGGCGCAAAAAATTTAACGTTATTCCTTGAAAGATGGATGGGAGACGACCTGATCCTGAGACTACCGAAAGCTCCGGCCACCTGCAAGATCAAAGAATGGTGGAACAACAAAGACAACTGGAATTGGCAGAAAGTTCGAGATTAGAGTGGAGAAGAGACCGTGACCGCCCTGCGGAATTCTGGTTTGAAGATTGCCACAGACGAAGATACGCTCTCGTGGTCGGAAAGCAACAACGGCGCTTTCAAGATCGCCTCCGCGAGAAGGGTCGTTCGCGGCAACGGTCCCACCGCACCCATATTGAGTTATTTCTGGCACCCATGTATTCCTAAGAAATGGTCATTCCTGGTCTGGCGAGCTGTCCGCAAGAAACTCCCCACAGACGATACCCTCACCACCATCGGATACAGCCTAGCGTCAGCTTGCCATTGCTGCATCGAGAAATAGTCAGAAACGGTTGACCACATCCTTCGTCACGGAGATTCTTCGGCCACTATCTGAGCATCCATATCCCAACGTTGCAGTATGAATAATGTTGTTGGGAGCTTCAACGATCTTCTTGCATACTGGGCCAACGCGTCTTACTGCCACCAGATCGTTGCAGCCGCCACTACGGGGGTGATTTGGAAGAATCACAACAAAGCTAGATATGAAGGTCGCCAACTATCCACCGCTCAGCTCACCCAAGAGGTCATCCACCAGAGTCTTAAGATCAGCCGTCTTTGCAACCATGGGCAGCAAGATTTCTGGGATTTTGGTCCTCCTGATTGATTCAGGAGAGGTCCCCCTCCTTTTGCTTTTCTTTCTGCGCTTACTTGTAAAGGCTTAGGCATTTTGCACCTTACATGAATAAACAAGGTTTTTTTTGGAATATATATATACATATATATATATATATATATATATATATATATTGCATACCATTGACTAATTTGTTTAACTTCGTTGCATGTTGGAGCTATATCTGTAAGACTGTTGCTACTGTTGTAAGTAATTGAAACTTGCCTACAAGATATTGTGGTGATAATTCATTAAAATAATTTTTGATGTATACCATTAAGTTTTTATTCTAAATCATTACCCAAATAATTCTTTGCAGTGACCCTAGTGATGACAATGATTGAACGTTGGCCAACTATCTCTTGCAAATCACTTCCTTCATTTGTTGCTAAATCCTCCCATAGCCAAACAATTATAGGCTGATAACTATATGATAGGAAACACAATAATTAATTAATAATATATTATGTTGAAGTATTTCATAAAAAAAATTAATTATATTTTTTGAAAAATATTTTGTTGAAACATTTTTTCTAAATATAATGATTAATACATTACCTTAATAAATAGTTGTATTTTCGCTTACCTTTGGTTTATGACCGTTATTTTCCGAAGAAATTTCATCATTTTTCTTGAATTCTAAACGATTCTTCGTTCTTTCACTTTGGTGACAATTCCATAGACATCTGCATTTTAAGCCATATTTTAATTATATTGTTAAATATATAAGGAAAGATAAGTAACCGAAACATTTCTTACCAATTTCATTATCATTGGGAGTTTCAAAACGTATCTGATTGAAGTCCTTGAAGTTATATTGAATATTGTCAGCAATAACCTCATATGCATCTTGTACAATGGTGTATCTCTTAAGCACAAGCTCTTTGTATGGATGTGCATTAGAAAATTTTGTGTTCACTTTCTTCACATCTCCATTGAAAATTTGATATGTCTTGTTCTTCACAAATTTTTCAGCAAAGCTCTTGATATCATCCTTGAAAATAATAGCGCCAATTTGTACACCCTGACACATTTCATACAGAAAATTTTCTTTTCTGGGGTGTAGAATTTTCTTTTCTGGGGTGTAGACATGAATATAATAAACTTAAAATAGAAATAAAGTCTACATTTTGAAGATCATATACTCAATATTTTATGTAATATCAAATGTTACACAAAAATACATTTGTATAAAATATATAGTATGTAAATATACGACATCTTTAGTCCATTTGCACATATATCCAATAATTACTTACATTCTACCCTGGTGTCAATTAAATTCTACTCGCTTACTTCTTCATCGATAAATATCAATTTTCGAATTTTCGATGATAAATCTGCTCCACATGGTGTTCGGACCCTACTCGTAAAGATCTCAATCGCAACACGACATACTTTTGGCCTATCTGTACCTCTCTTAATGGAACCGTTGTCTGTCTCGACATAGCTGTTATTTCTCTATATTTGAATCGAACCAAAATATTATTGCACCAATCTAATAAAATCTAGATAAATAATTGGAAATATATATACGGATGTTTTGTTAATGAATACTTACATTTTACTTTGACAAAAAAATTTATGCCGATAATTGAGGAAAAGTTTTGTAATATATATATATATATATATATATATATATATATATATATATATATATATATATATATATATATATATATATATATATATAAAGGTACTGTAATAATTTAGTTTAAAATGGGGTTTAGATGCAAATAGAGAATATTGGAAGGAGTTAAGAGCAAAGAAGGCAACCAAAATATTGTTATGCTAGAACAGATGGAATTAGAAACTTTGTTTTTTATTTCTTTGTTTTTATTTCATTCTTCCTCCACATGATATGGGTGGGTCCATGTAGCCACACGTGAATAGTGTCTTGTTGGCAACTGTTATCAATTCTTCTTTGTCTAATACCTTTGTACATGCATAGTGGACTTGAAGATGAGCCCGACTTCTAATCAAATAAGCAGAAAATATAATGTCTTCGGTCCTGGTCCTAACTTATCATAAAGTATTATGGAAAGCAGGTGCTCCCCTTCTCATAGTTGTTCCTAAAAATGATACTCTGTGTTGTGCATAAATTAATCTTCTTCCATACAAGCATGGCGACCGACCCTTGCTGCTTTCGTAGGTTTTTTTTATTAAAATAGAAAGCAAATATAGTGGATAAATAAAGAGGAGAGATGAAGTTCACCTTAGTGAAAAATACTGTTGCTCGGCAGAAGTCAGTGAAGTGGTCAATTCCAGCGGTGTTCAAGAGAAGGTCTGACACGTAGGCAGAAGCTCCATATTGGTATTTGAAATAATCATGATCTCTAATATAATACAAGATAATAATTAAAGTAATATTAAATCAAGTTCACCTGATGATGAATTGAACTTAGAGAAATGTAGAAATCCAATTGGTGTTTACTTGAGTATATATATTTCCAATAATGTGTTGATATGTTCCTTATATATAAGTGTTAGCCTCTATTTGAACATGCTAGGAATTAGGAATCTGAGGAGACTTGCAACTCCCGTATAGTTAGTACCGAGTCATTAATGCAACTATTGAAGGTGAATAAATTTCCACATTTGTAACTTCAAGGTTATTTAGCTACTGTAACAGCTGACCAATCCCCTTCCAAGAATTTTTTTTTTGTCCATACGGATTCTTAACAATAATAGAATTTCAGACTCGTGATATTTTTCTTCACAGGGACGGACGCATGAACTCTTGTTTATTTGTGTCAGATGGAAATCAGCCAACCACATCTTTTTGATTTGTGATTTTGTTAGACAAACTTGGGGCTGTCTGTAATATTAACTTTACAGTTTACATGCATGAACAAGTATTTGGATCTTCGAGGGAGGGAAGGAGGAATCATGCAAGAGAGAGCATGTTATACATTCAGTGGAGTTGTTGCCCAGAGACAGTTCTATGGTGTATTTGGAGAGAGAAATGAAAGATTGTTTCTAATAAGAAGAAAACACATCAGCTATATATATATTCTCTCTAATATTGCACTTCTCTTTACTCATTGAATAAACATAGTTATTGAGAAGAACCAAAGGTTGAGCAGCCCGGTAGTTCTTTGAACTTGTACAAGATTTAATCTGAAGCAATTTTTGGTATTTACTATTTACTGCAGCATCCCAGTAACTTTCAATACAGTCATATTGGCTAATGTAATAATACTGGAAAGTTAATGCAAGGTGGTAACTATGGAAGTTATGCTTGGCAATTGTAGACTTGTAACTCCCGTATAGTTAGTACCCACATTTGTAACTTCAAGGTTATTCAGGTATTGTAACAACTGACCAATCCCATTCTAATTAATATAATTTGGTAGAGATAGAGAGACACATTATAGTTAGGATGCAAATTACTATAATCTCCTTGTCTATACTTTTGTATTGTAGTGCCCCGTCCCTACATCGTTCCCGTTTTCGTCCACGGGGTGCGCGAGAAAGGAACACTGTTGCTACCGATTGAATCAGAACCGATAGATCGGGATCGGTTGAATCGGTCGAATGGGACCTTTTCTCGTTAGGGAAAGGTTTCTTCGGAATCAAGTCCCATATTCAGCGGATTGCGCCTCAAGGATAGACTCTGCGGCTGAGTCGGGAGAGACCTCCCGTTGCTCTGTTTTTCATGCCGCACTTGCCCTTTGGATTTGGTTTTTCCGAATGCGTTATCGTGAATGTTTTCGATGGTTTTCATGGCTTGCGTTTTCGAACTCGCATTTACATATCGAACTCCTTGAATTGTGCAGTGTTCTAATCAGTTGCTTATGCGATTTTTGGTGATCGCATAGGTGCCGTCTAGTGCAACCAACGAGTCTTTTACCTCAAACAAATAATCAAAGTGAGTGGTTGGACCCTTCCTTTCCTTAACCTTCTTCAATCTCAAATCAATCAATAGAATGCTAGTTGGTTATGTAAGTGCACGAAAGCTTACAATGAACCATTGCACGATTCATCACGTACGCACGCTATAGAACTATTATGCCAAGAAAAATGTCGCATGCTTAATACCTTATGCCTGTTATAAAATCGAGAAAAATAAAGTTTTGAATCATTGAATAACTGTCGCCATAACACGGAAAAGCAACAATGACAATGGTTATGTTACTCACGAACTAAAGAATTTAATTGAATAACTAATCTAACCTTGCACGGTCATTGGACAACTCGTACACAAGGAATGGCTTCCTCAAGCGATACCCCGAGATACAGGATCGTTTCGGCCTAGGAGGAAGCAAAAGATAGCTGAGCTCGACGAAAGCAAAATATGGTTATTCGGAGAACTTGCAGCGGAGCCCGCTACCCGCACTGAAAGGGTCGTCGTCTAACCCAGCTATAGTCCAAAATAGCTTGTGGTGCCAGTGACCTTCACATATACCAACTGCACATGTAAATTGATAACGATTGACAGGGAAGAACATGGTAAGTCTCACATTGCACGGCACGCTCTGCCGTGGGTAAGTTCTAGCGTAAATTACATTATGCCAATCATTGCTTGTCTAAAATTTATTAGGATGGCTAGAAAGATCTCAAAATTAAGTCATAACATTTCTTGAACCAAATGAGAGTGTGGTATATAAATTAGCTACTGCCAGTAGTACTGATTCTCGCTCTCCACAGGTACCCCGAACCAAGAAGGGCATGCCACTTAAGCTCAAGGCGATGCTGGTACATTTGAAGCCTCGTCCGTATGTTGAAGGCTTGTTTTGATCCTTTTAAAGACTCAACATTCAATCCAGAAGAAATGATGTCTCGACTCCCCACGATTCCAGGTCTTTGGAAATATTTTATTGTAAATGGGAATGTAATGTATGGAACGACTATCTCATCAACGTTCATTTTGTAATCGAGTCATGTTGTAGCCCATGACGCAAATGAATGTAACAGAGTCATGTAAATGATGTTTATTATAAATGAAATAAAAGTTCCTTTTGCTTTCAAATGCTTTCGTTTAATTTTTCTGCGTACTCTACTTGATGTTGTATTTCAGATAACCTTATGACTATGCCTTGTGCGATCGCAACTTAGGTTCGCACGGCATCATGCCCGACGGGACGACTATCGATTCCACAGAATCGGGGCATGACATAATGTTATCAGAGCACGGCTTTACATCCTTTGGCCTTCTATCTAGAGTCTCAAACCTTTGACCTCGTATCGATGAGATAAGTTGTTCCATACAATGAGTCCGTAATATCTTGAGACTGATGTGTGTGTCTACGTATTGCAGAAGTGACGGAACCCGTGGCAGAAATTGCGGTCGAGCAAGAACAAAGTGTTTGGAGCAGCTCGCAGGCCGGACCTTCTAACAATGCCACCGAGAGGATGCTACGCATGATGGAGACGCAGCAGAAACAGTTCGAGAACCAACATCAGTAGACGGAGGCATGACAGGCCCAATTCGAAGCTCGCTTCGATGCCCAAACCAAGATACAACAAAAGCAGTTTGATACTCTGCAGCAGATCGTCCAGACGATGGTGGCCGAAGGAAACTTCGCAACTGTGCCTACTGTCACCGAGCATCAACCCGCGGCACCAAGAAGTTAAAATTTTAAAGTGTCAGAATTCAAGAAAGCGTGCCGCACCTCCTTCAGCGGCACCGAAGGCCCTTCTATGGCAATCGACTGGTTGGAAGAGATTGAAGATCACTTCGAGCTCCTCGGCGTTGAAGAATCCAAGCAAGTCGCCTGCGCACAACTTCAACTATGTTTGAACGCACACGACTGGTCAGCCGTGCACAAAAGAGCGATCCGACGCGATAATAGCTCAGCGTCGATCTCTTGGGCCACGTTCCGGAAAGCCTTTGAAGTCGAGTACCTTTTCCTAGCCGTTTGTCAAGAGAAGAAAAATGAATTCATGCAGTTGAAGCAAGGGAATCAGACAGTACAATTGTATACGACAGATTTTAACAGATTGTCCAAATTGCTAGTTTGTTTCTTCCTACAGAGGAGTGTCGTGTGCGACGATTCGAAGTGGGTCTGCGGCCCTCTATTGCTGCTCATGTGGCGGTACCGGAGTACAAGACCACGGACGATGCTCTAAACCATGCTCTGTGCCTTGAGAGCCGATACCCTTCTGTCGCTGTCGATGTTGTGCATCGTTCCAATCACAAGCGTCCTAGCTATACACGAGGCAACAATCACGCTGCAAAGCGTCCAAACAACGGGGGCAACCAGGGACAGAACCCTAGGTCTCATTGAACAAAATGTAATTATATCGGACACAATGCTAGCGAGTGCCGTACCTTGAACATAGATTGTCACTTTTGCAGAAAAATGGGGTACTACGCTAGAGATTGTCTTTTCCGACTGCGAAGATAGGACGCTCCGCCACAACCAAATCATCAAAATCGAGGCCTAGCTCCTCGAGCTCCTCAACGTGTATACAACAGAATGGTCAGGATCGTCGTCATAATGCTCAAGGGCGCGTCTACGCCATGACTCGAGATGAGACATTCACCTCAGATACAGTTGTGGCAGGTATACTACTTTTTAATGATAAACCTGCTCATGTACTGTTTGATTCAGGTGCCATGCATAGTTTTATATCGGTGGACTTTACCATCGAGCACAAAATTCTCGTGACACCGGTAGGCTTTGATCTTAGCGTTCATATACCATCGGACATGTCACTACTCGCAAACTTAGCCTGCAAGGACGGAATCATCTGTATAGGGGAAAAAAGGTCTATCTTGATGCGATAGTTCTAGACATTAAGGACTACGACATCATTCTAGGAATGGATTGGCTCGGCCCTTGCAACGCTACTATTGACTGTGCAGGAAATAAGGTCACCTTCTGCATACCTGGAGTGTCCGAATTCTGCTACTCATGTGGTGAAGCATCGTCGACCTGCATGGTGATCTCGACAATTTTTGCTCGGAGGATGCTGCATTCAGGATGCGAAGGATACTTGGCGTCCATTTGAGACACACGACATGATGGTACAAATGTAGATGTTGTGGCAGAATTCCCCGACGTGTTCCCGGACGAGCTACCCGGAATGCCACCTGACCGAGAAATCGAGTTCAGTTTTGACACATTCTCTAATACCCGACCGATTTCTAAGGCCCCATACAGAATGGCACCTGCAGAGCTAAAAGAGCTCAAGGTCCAATTACAAGAGTTGCTCGACAAGGGATTCATTCATCCTAGCGTCTCACCATGGGGAGCGCCCATGTTGTTGGTGAAGAAAAAGGATGGATCAATGCGTCTGTGCGTCGACTACTGCGAGTTGAATAAAGCTACCGTTCGGAACAAGTATCCATTGCCCTGCGTAGACGATTTATTCGATCAGTTGCAAGGTGCCTCGGTATTTTTGAAGATCGACCTCCGCTCAGGCTATCATCAACTCAAGATCAAGTCAGACGATGTGCCAAAGTCAGCTTTCGCACTCGTTACGACCACTATAAGTTCTTGGTAATGCCATTCGGCCTAACAAAGCTCCTTCGTCTTCATGGATCTAATGAATCGGGTGTTTCGTCTGTTCCTCGACAAGTTTGTAGTAGTCTTCATAGACGATATTCTCGTCAACTCGAAGGATCGAGCACATCATACAGAACATCCGCGGACCGTACTCCAGACCCTTCGAGATAATCAGTTGTTTGCGAAGAGGAGCAAGTGCAAATTTTGGCTGAGCAGCGTATCCTTTCTTGGGTACATCATTTCATCCGAAGGTATCGCAGTCGATCCGAAAAAAGTTGAAGCCGTTGCTGATTAGAGGCGGCCTGCGTCTGCTAGTGAGATTCGAAGTTTCTTTGGTTTGGCGGGATACTACAGACGCTTCGTGAAAGATTTTACAAAGATTGCATCGCCATTGACTCGTCTCACTCAAAAGGGAGTCGTGTATGAGTGGTCGGACGACTGTGAAGCTTCCTTTCAGGAGCTTAAGTAGCAGCTCATTTCGGCCCCTATACTAGCACTTCTAGATGGGGTAGAGGATTTTCAAATATTCAGCGATGCTTCAGGCCATGGCTTGGGATGTGTGCTTATGCAACGAGACAAGGTGATCTCTTTTGCCTCCAGACAGTTGAAGCCATACGAGAAGAACTATCCTACGTACGACTTGGAGTTAGCGACGATTGTGTTCGCGTTAAAATTGTGGCACCACTATCTTTAGTGTGGCGTACGCAATCTATATCGATCACAAGAGCCTCAAGTATCTCTTCACTCAGAAGGAGCTAAACTTACGACAGCGGCGTTCGGTAGAACTGATCAAAACTATGACTTGACGATCGACTATACGCCGGACAAGAAAAATGTTATGGCAGACACTTTGAGTCGTAAATATCTTGCCTTATTGTGCATCAACAACAAACTACTATGGGACCTTAAAGAGATGGGCATCGACCTTCGAAGTCGATTCAGAGATGTGCAGTTGGCACAATTACAGTTAGAGCCGAACTTGCGAGAAAAGTTCAAGACCGTTCAGAAGGACGATCTGTACCTGAAGAAGATGCGAGAGCTAATTTCAACAGGAAAGGTGACCGAATTTGCGTAAGATGACACCTGCGTGCTACGATTGAAAGGCCGACCATGCGTTCCGGACAACTTAGAACTTAGAAAGGAGATATTAACGGAGCCTCATTATGCAAAATATACCTTGCATCCCGACAGCACTAAGATGTACAAGGACCTCCGCACGACCTTCTGGTGGCATGGAATCAAGAGAGATGTGGCGCTCTTTGTGTCGCAATGCATGGCCTGTCAGCAGGTGAAAGTTGAACATCAGAGACCGGATGGAGAGATGCAGAACCTCGCCATTCCAGAATGAAAATGGGATCACATCGCTATGGACTTTGTTGTTGGCCTTCCAAAGATGCCACGGGAGAACGATGCTGTCTGGGTTATCGTCGATCGGTTAACCAAGTCAGCGCACTTCATTACCATTAAAGTCACTTGGAGCGTCGATCGTCTTGTTCAGATCTGCCTTGATGAAATAGTTCGGCTGCACGGGATACCGGTATCCAACGTCTCAGATCGGGATGGGCGGTTCGTATCACGCTTCTGGTGTAGTCTTCAGTCAGCAATAGGGACCAAGTTGAAGTTTAGCTCAGCTTATCATCTTCAGACCGATGGCCAAACAGAACGGATGAACCAGATTCTCGAAGACATGTTACGCCTCTGTGCAATCGACTTGAAGTCAAGCTGTGACGTTCATCTACCATTAGCCGAATTTGCATATAACAATAGCTATCAGTCCAGCATCCAAATGGCGCCGTATGAAGCCTTGTACGGACGGAAGTGTAGATCGTCCATTTGCTGGGATGAAATCGGGGAACGGCAGATATTCGGCCCGGAGCTGGTGGAACATACTGTGGAGAAGGTAAAGCTCATTCGAAAAAGACTAAAAATTGTACAGAGTCAGCAGAAGATCTATGTCGACACCCTCCGAAGACCCCTCGAGTTTTTGGAAGGCTACCATATGTTTCTGAAAGTAACGCCCATGCAAGGAGTCACCAGATTTGGAGCAAATAGGAAGTTGAGTCCAAGATTTGTTGGTCCCTTCGATATATTCGAGTCGCCCCAGTAGCTTATCAAATCGCATTGCCGCCAGCATTGTCAGATATGCACGATATTTTCCACGTCTCGCAACTACGAAAGTATGTGCACGATCCGAGCCATGTGGTAGATTTGGGACAGCTAGATCTGAAGGCAGACTTATCATATGTGGAAGAGTCGATGTAAATCTTGGAGCACAAGGACAAACTGCTTTGAAATCGTACCATTCCTCTCATTCGCGTACTCTGGAAGAACCATGCGGTCGAAAAGTCGACCTGGAAGCTTGAATCCGAGATGAAGGAGAAGTTTCCTTCGTTGTTTCCTAGCGGTAGGTTCTCCTCTCAAGTTTTAAGGACAAAACTTTTTCTTAGTTGGTTATGATGTAGTTCTTCGTCCCTACATCTTCCCCGTTTTCATCCACGGGATGCGTGAGAAAGGAACACAGTCGCTACCGATTGAATCGGAACCGATAGATCGGGATCGGTTGAATCGGTTGAACGGGAACGATTGAATTAAGACCTTTTTTTTTCGTTATGGATAGGCTTCTTCGGAATCAAGTCCCATATTCAGCGGGTTGCGCCTCAAGGATAGACTCTGCGGCTGAGTCGGAAGAGACCTCCTGTTGCTCTGTTTTTTATGCTGCACTTGCCCTTTGGATTTGGTTTTTTCGAATACGTTTTCGTGAATATTTTTGATGGTTTTCATGGCTTACATTTTTGAACTCGCATTTATATATCATACTCCTTGAATTGTGCAGTATTCTAATCAGTTGATTTTGCGATTTCAGGTGATCGCGTAGGTGCCGTCTAGTGCAACCAACGGGTCTTTTGTCTCAAACAAACAATCAAAGTGAGTGGTTGGACCCTTCTTTTCCTTAACCTTCTTCAATCTCAAATCATTCAATAGAATACTAGTTGGTTATATAAGTGCACAAAAGCTTACAATGAACCATTGCACGATTCATCACGTACGCACGCTATAGAACTATTATGCCAAGCAAAATGTCGCATGCTTAATATCTTATGTCTGTTATAAAATCGAGATAAACAAAGTTTTGAATCATTGAATAACTGTCGCCATAATACGGTAAAGCAACGATGACAATGTTTATGTTACTCACGAACTAAAGAATTTACTTGAATAACTAATCTAACCTTGCACGATCATTGGACAACTCGTGCACAAAGAACGGCTTCCTCGAGCGATACCCCGAGATACGGGATCGTTTCGGCCTAGGAGGAAGCAAAAGATAGCTGAGCTCAACGAAAGCAAAACATGATTATTCGGGGAACTTGCAGCGGGGCTCGCTACCCGCACTGAAAGGGTCATCGTCTAACCCATCTATAGTCCAAAATGGCTTATGGTGCCAGTGACCTTCACATATACCAACTGCACACATAAATTGATAACGATTGACAGGGAAGAACATGGTAAGTCTCACATTGCACGGCATGCTCTGCCGTGGGTAAGTTCTAGCGTAAATTATATTATGCCGATCATTGCTTGTCTAAAATTTATTAGGATGGCTAGAAAGATCTCAAAATTAAGTCATAACATTTCTTGAACCAAAATGAGAGTGTGGTATATAAATTAGCTACTCGCCAGTACAAAGTGTAATGTACTGATCCTCGCTCTCCACAGGTACCCCGAACCAAGAAGGACGTGCCACTTAAGCTCAAGGTGACGCTAGTATATTTGAAGCCTCGTCCGTGTGTTGAAGGCTTGTTTTGATCCTTTTGAAGACTCCACATTCAGTCCAAAAGAAATGACGTCTCGACTCCCCACGATTCCAGGTCTTTAGAAATATTTTGTTATAAATGGGAATGTAATGTATGGAACGACTATCTCATCAGCGTTTATTTTGTAATCGAGTCATGTTGTAGCCCGTGAGGCAAACGAATGTAACCGAGTCATGTAAATGATGTTTATTATAAATGAAACATAAGTTCCTTCTGTTTTCAAATGCGTTCGTTCAATTTCTCTGCGTAATCTACTTGATGTTGTGTTTCGGATAACCTTATGACTATGTCTTTTGCGATCGCAACTTAGGTCGCACGATATCACGCCCGGGGGCGACTATCGATTCCACGGAATCGGGACGTGACATGTATTTTGAGGGTAATTTAGGCAAGACATTATTTTGTAAGAAACAAGTGGGACTTTTATATGTAGAGAGGTAAATACATAACATCCCATGTTTCATGGTTATTACATGGACTATCCTTATTTTGAAAATAATTATACGGACCATCCCTCTGGGTTTTTTTGTTTCTAAAACCTTTTCTTTATGTTTTATTTTTAAGATAAGGGTAGTTAGTGTTATAATTCTTTATATAAAATATAAAACATAGGAGTAGTTTATGTAATTAGTTTCAAAATAAGGGTGGTTCCTGTAATAAATACAAAACATATGGTAGGGGTAGTTAACGTAAATTGCCCTTTTTAAAAAAGTGTTCGATCATGTTAGCTCATGACATGTATGACATATTCAATGCTTAATTACTTTCTTCTTCTTTTTTAATAATTAATTGTGACAGTGAGAAAGATATATATACAAAAATCTCTTTTACATCATGGATATACTACTACACATTCAACAATATGATAAAGTTTTTTTTTCTATTATTCAACCACTATATTTAAAATTAAGTCAAATTGATCATCGGATTACCCAAATTTTATATGTTTTAATATGTAACAAGATGCTATTTGTTACAAGTAGTTTTGCTCTTCGGTTGAATGGTCATGTGTTATTCATGAAATGGTTCATGTTTAAGGCCGGAGTGCAATAGACGTCGTCCTTTGATCGAGAAACATGAGAGGAGTCCAAACAACAAACAACACTAAGATATGTGTAAGTTAATTTGAATTTTTTATAAAGGCACATCAAAAGTTGATCAGGGCTAGCCAGAATTGGGGCCCATGTTTGAGGGGAAATTACTCGGACTATCCTATTTTTCTACTCATGGGGCTGTCCAACCCTACACCCCCCCCAAACCCCAAATTTCACTCTCATTTGCAAATTTCTCTCTCTCTTCCAAAACCCTAACTTTGTTCATCCTCTTCTTCTTCTTCTTCTTCTTCTTCTTCTCCACTATTTCCCACTCCCCAAACTATATATTTTCTTCTTCATCTTCTTCTCCACCATTTCCCGACTCTAAACCCTAGTTTTCTTCTCCATCATTTCCATCAAAACCCTAGTTTTCTTCTCCACAATTTTCATTCTCATCATTTTGATTCCTCACAAATAATGCATGAAAATAAACCCTAACATGTTTATTTTATTCTTTCTCACAAAAAATGCATAAAAATAAACCCTAAAATGTATATTTCACTATATTATCAAGCTGAAAATAAATCCTAACATATGTTTTTGCATTCGGCCATTTCGATTTTGGGACTGTTAGAAATTGTAGCAGTCCTAAAATGTAATTGCTGTACAGCAAGTATCTTTCAGGACTGCCACAATTCCTGGCAGTTCTCAATACTTCTAGGACTGCCAAAAATTGTGGCAGTCCTGTTGTATACAAGGCCCTTTCAGGACTGCCACAATTTCTGGCGGTCCTCAAGACTACTAGGCTGCCAAAAATTGTGACAGTCCTGTTGTATAGCAAGTCCCTTTCGGGACTGCCATAATTTTTGGCAGTCCTCAATACTTCTAGGACTGCCAGAAATTGTGACATTACTGATATAAACTTGCTCAACAAATCGATTTCTTCTAGAATTAGGGTTTCATCCATAATTTCTTCTATTAATGAAGAAAAATTGATTAAAAGATTAATAGATTTGATAACTCAATTTCTTCTACAACTAGGATTTCATCCATAAACTAGGGTTTGGAGAAGAAAATATGAGATATTAGAAGGAGAAGAAAATATGAGATATTAGAAGGAGAAAAAAATATATGCGAATTAGGATTTCATCCATAAACTAGGGTTTCATCCAATTTCTTCTTTCTTCTTTCTTCTTTCTTCTTTCTTCTTGTTCTTCTTGTTGTTCTTCTTGTGAAGAAGGAGAAGAGAAAAAAATTTAAAAGAGTTGTCTTTTATACCTAAGAATTGGATAGCCCTGAGTAAATTTTTCAGTGGCAAACTTGTAAATAAATGAAAGTTAAGAATGGACAGCCCTGATCAACTTTTGATGTGCCCTTATAAAAAATCTTAATTTGTAGAAACTACATACAGGTATATCGAAAAATCACCATATTTTTTCAAAAACTTTTGGGGATGGAAAAACTTTGCTGTGCCGCTCAATCTGGTATTGGTATGCATGTCAGATTTAAAGGATACTTTCGAACGTCGATTTATATTTATCATGACTTATGAAATATTTAGGAGAGCTATATTAAGGTGTTTTATAATCCTAATTTTTGTTCTAAGGCTATGTACTAAGGGTAAGGATGCTTTGCTGATGTGCTAGAAAATCCTAAGGAAATTTAGAAGAAAAGGAACGAGCTCGTGACCTCATAAGGGAGAGTTTCACAAGACAATATTATCCCCTTACCCTGGGACGTAGGCCGATCATTCCTCTTTCGTGGACTGTAGACAGATCTTTGTTGAACCACGTCATATTCAGTATTTGTTCTTGTCGGGCTAATTTTTCAGTATTGATCGTCTCTTTTATTTGTTTCCATTATTCAACTATATCCTAAATTTCCAATTGGCTTCATTACAACTTTTAAATCTCCAAAAATGTTGATTTTGGCCATTAGGCATCCAGTAGAATACCTTCACATCCCTAAGATATCTTCGTTACAGAGCTCGATAGCTTATGGAAGCAGCCGGGATGCTGCTGCTTCTACCTTTTTTGAAAAGCAGAAGCGAAACCAAACCAAGCCTTTATAGTGTATAACCTTAGTCATGTTGTGTTCCATCTAGAGTCTTTCAGGTTTGTGGATGAGGGAAACATGGAAGACCATCACATCTCAAAATTACGATAGATAGCTGTAGCAGAGATCAATTTGTGGTTTGAGTTCAAGAATGACTTAGTGCAACTTGGCATCATTAGAAGACCTGCATCACATCCAAAATCAACTCAGATGGAGACCCACTTCATTACAAGATCGACCTTGAAGTTTCCGAGTCAAGGTTGATGTTGGCCTATTAGCATCAGTAGGAGACCTTCAACATCCCCAAGTCAATTGTGGTGCTCTATGCTTAGATATTGTGGATCACAGAACTAGTCTATATTCGAAAAGCTGAAGCAAAACCAAACCAAGTCTTTAGTCTATAACCTTAGTCATTTTGTGTTCCATCTAGACTCTGTCAGGTTTGTGGAAGGGAAACATTACACATAGCTTCCTTAGAAGAACACCACATCCCAAAATTATGAAAGATAGCTATAGCAGAGATCAATTTGTGGTTTGAGTTCAATGACTAGTGCAACTTGGCATCATTAGAAGATCATCACATCCCACTTCATTACAAAACCTTGAAGTTTCCAAGTCATGGTTGATGTTGGCCTATTGGCATCAGTAGGAGACCTTTCAGCATCCCCAAGTCAATTGAGGTGCTCTATGCTTGGATATTGTGGATCACAGAAACCTAATCTAAATTCTATACAATAAAGAAAAGTAGGACTTAATAAAACCCAACTCATTTTTTCTTACAGAACTTAAATACAAAATCATTCTGAAGAGTAATATTTGGAAGATGGATATATATGAAGTAATTCCAAAGTTTGTTTAATAAAAATTTCAAAAGAGGATAATAGTAAGCAGAAGCATAGATAGGGACATTCTACTTCTGCTTTTGTAAAGCAGAAGCAAAATCAAACGGAACTTTTAGTCTACCCATATTCCCTTAGTCAGTTACTCTTATATTTCGCTTTTTATACAAATCTATGCAAAATCACATTTATAGCTATCTTGGCTAGGACAATTTACGTCATTTTGGTTTATAGAGATGAAAATAAAAACTATGTAGATCTTTTATGCAACTTTTTTATGCTCCATGGCCAACTTTGTTTGATGGAAAAAAGGCTGGGTCCGGATTTGATGTCCATGAACTACTGTTCCCAACCATGTCCCTCCTCTATTAGCTTGTGGGTCCCACCAAACCAAAACCATGGGACCCATAAGCTAATAGCGGGGGGACAGAATTTGTGACAGTAATTTATGGATAGCAGATCCAGGCTCGAAAAGGCTTGGGTAATGATGATTAGGGTGATTAGATAAAAATAATAATTGCATACAACATAAAGTGATTTTCCTAACTGAACTAAACAAAGAGATAATTTAGAAAAATAAGCCATATCACTTGCTTGCTTTCTTCTTTCTTTATCAAATATATGCACCCTTTTGTTCACAAGCAAGATAACAAAAAAACCAAATATCGTGGTATTTTTACTGAAATATAATGAAGAAAGATGGCACATAATTGCATTCCATAGTTATATATATATATATATATATATATATATATATATATATATATATATATATATATATATATATATATATATATATATATATATATAGCAGATGACCTCTAGCCTAGTGGTAAGAGAGATGCATGCGGCCCGAGTGGTCAGGAGATCGATTCCCGGTGGGAGCGTTCGCCACAATTACCTTCTTTCAAATATATATATATATATTTCAGTAATAGTAATCATCTGTTTCTGAACTTTTTTTATTTGTAAGCTTATACATTGTCACTTGCAATGCTTGCATTCTTCAGTCCATGAAATATAAAATGCCGAAGTGTAACAACAGTTGTTGATTTCGTCTCTTCCCATCTTTGACTAAAAAAAACAATTTTATCTTGTGAGAGAAAATGAATGACATTAATGGGTTATATTGGAATCTTCCACACTTATTTCCATGAACTTTATGCTGACAAATTAATGGCACAAGTCCCTGGATTCAATCATAACTTGTTTCATGTTTACTTGAGTTTTGATTAAATTATAACTTTTTTGAAATTGAATCTGACAACTTGTATATGTTATTTGCAGTCAAGGCAGAAGGCACTAGCAGATCTACAAAGTATGCAGACTGAAAAGGTTTTGATCATTCTTGTGTGGTTTGGATCCTTCATTCCGGTACACATAGCCAAGTGACAATTCAAAACTTAAAATCTAGCATTTGAATGAGATGGTAAAGAAAAAGGGGCCCCAAATATCACAGTGAATCATTTGAAATGGTCTACTTGTTTTTATGGAACTATTTGAAAAGCGTAAACGAGTTTGCTTGGCTTGGGGACATATAGTGCAAAGAGTATTATTTGAATCGGAAATGAAAGGAAATTGCTTAGATAACAAACGCATAGGAGTAGAAGAAGCATGTCCTAGACGACAATGCCATAGATTATTTGTAGTAGAACTTTGGAAGGAGCAAATAGAAGCCAGTTGCAGGTAGTACAGTCCCTCATGGAGGCGTCCCAATCCAATCTTCCTCTTCGATAACAGGTCCTGAAAAATACAATGGGCATCAGTGAACATGATAGAAATGGGTTGAGATTTGACTAGTTCACTGATTGAAATTAAATTGAATTGAAAGGTGGGGAAAAAAGGACGTTATCAAGACGTAATAATGGTGATAGAATAATACTGCCAGTGTGAGTGATTAAGTGATCAGTTCCATCTGGAAGT
Organism: Iris pallida; assembly: GCA_029216955.1. Lineage (NCBI taxonomy): Eukaryota > Viridiplantae > Streptophyta > Magnoliopsida > Asparagales > Iridaceae > Iris > Iris pallida. The sequence goes on along the minus strand of JANAVB010022600.1, from coordinate 6,061,674 downwards.
TTGAGTGTGGAACGTCTAGAACAAGCAGTATAATTAGAGAAAAAGTGCAAAGAGGAACTGACATGATTAGTTGCACCGGAATCAATGATCCACTGAGAATTAGATGAACAAGATAGTGTTATACCTGTTAAATTTGCTTGTGGCATCTAGCTACCTGAATCAATCATGCTGAGGATTTTGTTATACTGTTCAGTTGAGAAAGTATGATGAGTAGGAAGTAACTGAGCATGAGTAGAATTTGTGTCTGTCGAAACTGCATTAGCTTGAGCATTTTTAGGTGGATATCCATGGAGTTTGAAGCATGTACTCCTATAATGACCATGTGTCGCACAGTAATCACAATATGGACGTGGTTTTCCATCATGATGATATTCACGAGGTGGTTGTCCTTTCTGAGAGTTGTTTGTTCCACCATGATGTTTAAAGTATTTGCCATGGCTGCTAGAAGACTGAGAAGTGCGCTGATTTGTCTTCCCATTCGAATTCCATTGGTTGGCCTTGTTGAAGTGAGTGCTTAATGCAGCAGCTTCAGGAACAGGAGTCATCATTGCATTAATTTCTTGCTGCTTCTCTTCTTGCCTAACCAAGTTATGAATTTTTGCAACACTAGGAAAAGGTTCCATTAGTAAAATTTGACTCCTAATAGCCGAAAATCGATCATGAAGACCTTGCAAGAATTCCATTGCACGGTCTTCTTGGAGTCGAGCAGCAATTGCAGATCCATGGCCACATGTGCACACAGGAACAACTGATAAAAAATTTAATTCATCCCATAGAGACTTAAGAGAAGTATAATAAATAGATACCGTGGTATTCTCCTGCTTCAAAGAAGAAATCGACTGCTTGAGTTGATAAATTTTGGGCGCATTAGATTGTGAATAACGATCGCTCAAGTCCTTCCATATCTCCAAAGCAGTGTCAGCATAAAGAATACTCCCACGAATCTCCTGGGTGACTGAGTTGAGAATCCATGAAGCGACGAAATCATTACACCTAGACCACTTTGACTTCTCGTTTGAGTCGGTAGAAATTTGGATAGTTCCATCGACAAAGCCAAATTTGTTTTTGGCTCGAAGTGCTCTTGAGATGGATCGCAGCCAGGTACCATAATTATCACCAGAAAGTGGTGGAGAGACAAGGATAACTGTGGGGCTATCCGAATGATGAACGAAGAAAGGATCATTTGATGATCCTTGAGAATCAATGCTTGAATCAACTGTATGCTCTGATACCATGTAGAAAATAATAGTTGGGATGAATTTTATTGATGGACTACTTCACTACTTATAGGGAGTCTAGCTCCTCTACATACTACAAATTCCGATGTGGGACTAAAAGTCCCTTATTGATTCTCAACACTCTCCCTCAAGATGGGCGATAGATATTAATCATCCCCATCTTGTTACATAGCTTTGACAGACTCAATAAACTAAGACCCTTAGTCAGACAGTCTGCCACTTGTTCTTCTGAGCGAACATAGTCAATCTTCAGTATCCCTTGTTCCAGCTTTTCCTTGATGAAGAATCGATCGATCTCAATGTGCTTCGTTCTGTCGTGCTGAACCGGATTGTTCGCTATACTTATCGCAGCTTGACTATCGCTCCGAAGGTGCAATGGTGTCCCCTTGTCTAGCTTCAACTCTGTCAGCAGCGCCTTTACCCATAGCAATTCTGATACTCCTAGAGCCATTGCTCTGTATTCTGCTTCAGCTGTCGACCGTGCTACCACTGACTGTTTCTTGCTTCTCCATGAAACCAGGTTTCCTCCTACAAAAACACAGTACCCTGTGGTAGACCTTCTGTCGTCTATGCAGCTTGCCCAGTCTGCATCGCAGTATCCCTCAACATCTGTGCATCCATTCTTCTTGAACCACAGTCCTTTTCCCGGCGTCCCTTTCAGATATCTTAGGATCTGAAATACTGCATCCATATGACCCGTTCTTGGATCATGCATATAGCGGCTTACAACACTTACTGCAAATGAGATATCAGGGCGAGTATGCCCTAGATAAATCAGTCTGCCTACTAGCCTTTGATACCTTTCGCGATCAACAGGCTCTCCTGCTTCTGCTCCCATCTTGCACTTCTGGTCAATTGGAGTGACTGCTGCTCGGCATCCCAGCATTCCTGTCTCCTTCAGCAGATCTAGTGCATATTTCCTTTGTGAGAGAACAATTCCTTGTTCACCATTACACACCTCGATACCCAAAAAGTATCTCATCTCCCCCAGGTCCTTCACCTCAAACTCTTTGGCGAGTTTCGTCTTCAGCTTAGTGATCTCATCAGCATCATCACCTGTGATTACTATATCATCCACATATACAGCAAGTATAGTTATGTGGCCTCTTGCATGCTGGAAGAAGACCGTGTGATCTGCATTTGTCTGATGGTACCCCATGCCAGTGACAGCCTTTCTGAATCTGTCAAACCAGGCTCGAGGAGATTGCTTCAGCCCGTACAGTGACTTCTTCAGTTTGCACACTTTTTCATGTGACGTTCCTTCACCTGAATCTGACACAGAGTAGCACCCCGGAGGAGTCTCCATGTAAACTTCTTCTTGTAGGTCTCCATGAAGAAATGCGTTCTTTACGTCTAACTGGTGTAGCTTCCACCCATAGTTTGCTGCAATGGAGACCAGTGTTCTTACGGTACTCATCTTCGCTACTGGGGCAAAAGTCTCATCATAATCGATACCATATGTCTGGGTATAGCCTTTTGCAACCAGTCTCGCCTTGTATCGTTCAACTTTTCCTTCTGGTGTCTCCTTCACTGTGTAAACCCATTTGCATCCCACAGCTTTCTTCCCTTCAGGTAATGGCACCAGCTCCCATGTCTTATTTTTTTCTAGTGCCCCAAGTTCTTCCATCATTGCGGCTTTCCATCTTGGGTCCTTCTTTGCTTCCTGCCAATTCTTAGGTAAAGAAGTGGAGTCTAACGAAGTGAGGAATGTTTGATAAGTCGGAGAAATATTAGAATAAGATAGGTAGTTGGCGATATCATGTTCATAATCTTTATAACGAATAGGAGCCTTTTCCGTATTAATGCGAGAAGACCTCCTTAAGGGAGCAATGGGTGGTGGAGAAAGCATACCATCCGAATCGGAGAGATCCGCTTCCGAATCCGAGCGATCCGGTGCGGGAGTAACATCTTCAGGAGTCGGGGCAGGAGTAGACGAGGGACTTGGCACTATAGGCACAGGGTACGGCACAGTACTAGACCTCTGCTGTCTTCTTCTGTAAACTTGGAGCTCCTTTTCCCTTGTCTGCTTCTCCCCCTGCGTAATATACGTATTATCTTCTTCATCCTCCGTATCAGTATCAGTGATGTTGTCTCCCCCTTTCTGCCAGTCTGTCACGATAGGACAAGGTACCGATCCGACAACGACGTTTGGGCGTACTACCTCCCCCTCACGTCTAACACCCGCTGTGTGAGGCGTGTTCCCAAACGCAGAACCTTCGTCCGAACCATAATAAGGTTCCAGCTCTCTGAATGTAACGTCCATGCTTACAAACAGCTTCCGTTCAACCGGGCTCCAGCATACGTAACCCTTCTGTGTCCCGGTGTACCCAACAAAGATACACTTAAGTGCTCGAGGATCCAACTTACCAACACCAGGCCTGTTATCGTGGACGAAGCATACACAACCAAATACTTTCGGAGGAACGGTGTACGCAGTTGTCCCCGTGAGCATTTTCAAAGGCGTCTTCCAGTCCAGTAATTGAGAGGGCATCCTGTTGATGAGATAAGAGGCTGTCAAGACAGCCTGCCCCCACAAAAATTTAGGGACATTCATAGCCAGCATCATTGTCCGAGCCACCTCCAGCAGGTGCCTATTCTTTCGCTCGGCAACACCATTTTGAGCCGGTGTATAAGCACAAGAGGTTTGATGCAGTATACCATGAGAGGATAAATACGCAGCAAACCCCTTATGGATATATTCCGTCCCATTATCCGACCGAAAACACTTAACACGAGCATTATACTGTGTCCGCACCCGTTGATGGAAGCTTTGAAATGCCTCGAAAACATCACTTTTATTCTTCAGCAGGTAGACCCACGTTACGCGGGTAGAGCAGTCAATAAAAGTAACAAACCATCTATAACCGTTAACACCGTTTGTAGGACAAGGGCCCCACACATCGGAATGAATCATATCAAAAGCAGCAGAACATCGATGCCCAGAATGCACATAGGAGCTTCTGGTATGTTTCTCCAACTCACAAGAATCACAAACTAACAACTCTTTATTTGCTTTTTGATAATGACGGATACAGTCGACCAATAACGGGAAAAGAAGAATGTCCTACACGCTGATGTTGGAGGAGCAGCTCGGCTTCGACACTTCGACTTCGGACTTCCGGTTGGGCGTCTGCAACCAAAGATGCCAGTGCTCTATCCAGACTGTTCCTGTCTAAGTACCATAGACCCTTATGCCATGTGCCAGTGCCTAGTCGTCTCCCCGTTCCCTTCTCCTGAAAAGTTACCTTAGGAATATCAAAGAAAACAATACAGTTTAGATCAAGGATAATGGCGCTAATGAAAATAAGATTGACAGGAAAGGAAGGAGCATGTAAGACATTAGATAGAGTGATGGAAGGAGTGCAATCAACAGTGCCTTTACCCGTAACCGGCCTGTAGGTACCATCAGCAGTCTGAATGCTTTCTGGCGGCGTTAGAGGAGAGTATTCCCGGAACTCTCCTCGGGACCCCGTGACATGGCAAGATGCCCCAGAGTCCATAATCCAAGCTGGCTGAGAGACAGATGCAAGAGCACGCGGAGGTATACCGGTACTGGTTTGGGAGAAGTAAGTGCAGTAATCTCCTGTAGCGGACGGCATCCCAGGAATGACTTGTCTTTCACCAGAACCAAGCTTTGAGCCGCGCATCTTCTCGAGAACTTCCCTCTCAAATGGAGTGATGTCCGCCAGCTGATTGTCCCCACCTTCATCCGCCAGATGCGCCTTATTGCCTCCAGAGTAAGTGCCCCTTCCACCACCGTAGCTGCCTCGACCACCTCGTCGTCCACCACGACCACGACCCCGACCATTCGAGGGAGTCCGTGTCGGTTTTGGGCAAAAGCGGATGTAATGTCCTGTGTCACCACAGTTGTGGCAAACGCCTCCCGTAGAAGGAGGCTGTGTGAAAGTGGCAAGAGCAGATGTGTCAACTCCGGCCTGCTCCCCCTGGGAGATACCCTTGGTTGGCATCAGCTTCAACCGTGCTTCTTCTTGTGCCATGGCAGCTATGGCGTCCTCTAATGTCGGCAGCGTCGGTTGTGCGAGAAGGACATTCCGCCGTTGCTCAAACGCTGGGTTGAGCCCCTTCAAAAACTTCATCATCCGTTGCCGCGAAATATAATCCAGAAATTTCTGGAAATATTTGGCAAAAGTCGGTTCAACCTGAGCATCCTCCATGCCAAGAGGATCATAATGGTCAAGATCAGACCAGTACTTCTTCAACAAGGCAGCGTACTCAGAGATGGTACGATCGTCTTGGATTACCCTATCGAGCTCATCCTGCAGTTGGAAGACTCGCATGGGGTTACCCGAACCGGAGTACATGTCCTTCAACGTTCTCCAGATATCAGCAGCTCCCTCCATTGCTTCAACGTTATCCGACACTTGGTCGGTCAAAGAGGCTGTCAACCAACCAGCCACGACATTGTTGACAATGTCCCATACAGCAAACTCCTTCGAGGAGTGATCGACAGGGGCCGTAGTGTGGCCATCAACATAACCAACCAAGCCACGTCCTTTCAGCGTCCGCATCGCCTGCCGCGACCATTTCAAGTAGTTGGTCGTGCCTTCCAACTTCGTCTCCAGCTTGTCCAACTTCCCCATTTTGTACGGTGACGGATCCACATCAGTATGGGTCACGCATGGGGTCGCCTCCGGTAATCTCTTGGTCAGGAGATCCTCGACCAGGGCCTTCATTTCTTCTGCTGTCAACTTCTCATAGATGGAATCCATGACTTCTGCAACTGCAATCAGTGAGGTGTTGTTGTTTCCGGAGTCGTCTTCTTTGGAGTCGTCTTCGTCTTAGTCAGCTACCGGGGGAAAACAACAAAACGAGATCCCTCACTGATATGTCGTAGTTTATACGACCAACTAGAACTGCGTCATGATAACGCGTTCGGACGGCTCAAGGATAACCAACGTAGTTGTGCCTCCTTGCATGAGACAAACCAGAGGTATACCAGCCGTGCAGAAACGATTGTAAAGACAACGTTTCTGAGATACGAAGATCTAAAGAGATTTCGTATTCGTAGCAGAGCTTCTAAAAAGAAGGTACTAATTCTCGAAGACAACTACAGAGATCTTCTAAAGAGAAGGAACTCTGATTCTCGAGGCAACTACAGAGATCTTCTAAAGAGAAGAAATCTTTTTTTTTTTTTTGGAAACAGCAAAAAGAAAACCCTAAAAAGGGTCAGCGGGGGGGGGGGGGGGGGGGGGGGCGGCGGGTCAGCGGGGGGGGGGGGGGGGGGGGCGCGGGTCAGCGGGGGGGGGGGGGGGGCGCGGGTCAGCGGGGGGGGAGGGGGGCGCGGGTCAGCGGGTGGGGGGGAAAGGGGGGTCGGGGGGGGGGGGGGGAAAGGGGGGGCTGCTCCGGGAGGGGGGGGGAAGGGGGGTCGGGGGGGGGGGGGGGGCTGCTCCGGGAGGGGGCTAAATTTTTTTTTTTTTTTTGTGTGGAGAGAGAGAGAGAGAGAGAGAGTGATGGCTCTGATACCATGTAGAAAATAATAGTTGGGATGAATTTTATTGATGGACTACTTCACTACTTATAGGGAGTCTAGCTCCTCTACATACTACAAATTCCGATGTGGGACTAAAAGTCCCTTATTGATTCTCAACATACCATATTAGAAGACAATGAGGTGTGTGAAAGAGAAGAAAGTTTAATTTTTGATGTATATTTTCTATTGACAACAGCAATACATATAGAAGAGTTTTACATAAACAAATCACCTTAGATAAGGGATATATTCTTGATCTTAGCTAACTAACTAACAAATAATCTATACAGCTGTATAAAGTATTGTTGAATTCGCCTTCCATTCTGTTGTGTAACTGACTGAGATATACATACGATTGTGATAGATGACATGTTTAACTTTGTAATTAAGAAGTTACTAAAATAAATTGTTTTTTTCCCATAAGCATGACATGTAGTGAGCCTCATAATGTCCTACACGGCGCTTGTGTACCAATCTCAGAGCTAGTTGCAACAATGAATTGAATGAGGCATAGTTTGCAGTATCGGCTGATACCAACCGATACGGTTTGGCATGTCCCGATCCTATACCGACCTATACCCAATATTGATCGATTCTGACATTACGGATCTTTTTTTCGGTCAATTCGACAAAGAAAATTGAGCGAAAAAGAACAATCAGTAAGGGTGTAAAAGCATGTAAAAGAAGAAAACTTATGTATCGCATGTAAACCAATTGACATGGTGACTATTATTTCACTCAATTTCAAAATTACTAGTAAACGATACTGAAAATACATAAAATTATGCCTAAATGTATAAAATATATTTTCTAAAATGTTAATACTTTATTAATAATTATTTACTTTTCAGTACAAAAAATCCGATACTCCAATCCGAAGCTGCTGATACTCCCGATCATGATACTCATAGGAATGGTCCGATACCAATTTTGATACCGATATTGCGAACCTTGGAATGAGATTGGAATTAGTTGAGCATTGGAACGGATTTTTGTTTACTCGCTTAATTTAGTAGTTTTTTTTGTGTGTTTTTTCACCCTTTCTTTATGCCACATCCTCCTAACACTTTTTTGGCTAGTCTTGTGATTGTACCTTCTGTGAAGAACTCTTTCTCTGGAAAAATAATAATTGAAGACCATTATGATTAATTTACCTAATATTTTTTACCCTGGTTGATTGCTCCTCTTAGTAGTTTTGGGTACCTGGGTTGCTTCTTAAGATTTAATTATTAAATGCATTATACCCATGCTGACTACTCTTTAAAAATTTGAAGCCGGAGAAGTTGAGTGATAAGCAAAGCCAACCAGAGTCCCAGCTCAAGTTCATAATTGAAACCTGGTTACAGCTATGTTTTATATTTTTAGTTTCTTGTTGAAATGGAATATGCGTATAGATACTACCTACATGAGCATGAACATGCTAAAAGACAGTTCTTTGAGTATCTTCAAGGTTTTTTTCCCTCTCTAATCCTATTTTTAATTTTTCTGATCACCTTTTGAGTAAAAAATCTTAAGGAAACTCCATATATTTTTAGGTGAGGCTGAATCTGGATTAGAGAGGCTTCATCAGTGTACAGAGAAGGATCTCCAGGTCCATCTTGATTCAGAGACGCCCATGAAATATTTCAATGACTTCCGTACAAAGCTAGCTGGGTTAGCCAGGTACTTTTTCATTATTATTTATTAAGTTTAGGAGGTTTAGCTTGTTACCTGTCTAGGTCTTATGGCATCAGCCAGTTTTGCATCGGTTGGTTGGATGAACCTAATCCGAAACGAATAATAGGTAGTGGTGTCGGCCGATACTTTAAATCTTGATATCAATATTACTTGAATCAGGAATATTGGCAACTAGTTGTTAATTGCGTAAAATCATGACAAGTGATGTGAAATTTGTTCTGGAACAGTCAACTTTATGTGGTTAGTTCAAGAAGCTAATAGGGAATAAAAAAAAAATGGAACCAAGTTCAACTATACCAACTTCTCATCTGAAGTCTGAACTGAAGCGTGAATTTGCAATTAAACAGTCTGCACAGCTTGAAGTATGAAACGAGGTGGAGTAGTGTTTTAAGATAGATTGAATCCATTCAGTGAATCCTATATTAGTATGAGTTAATTCAGATATAATTCTCCTACATCCACACTTTACCCTGCTCATTTCTTGGACCAGTATCTAGAGACACAAGGTATTGCCCAGTTCAGGTTAACCACGGCCTAGGTCTTGGTTTTAGTTAAAAGCAATTTGCTTTTATACAACATTTCAATAAGAAAATGTTAATTATATAAAGTTTGAAAAATTGATGCCAACTTTGAGATGGACAAGCAAGTTCGTACTGTTAGTTCAAGAAGGGGCTGTCTGAATAGCACAAAGAGAGGGAGGTGGGTGTTCTAGTGAATAAATTTATTGGACTTTCTTGTCTCCTCGTTCTTCCAAAATGTGTTTAGATGCGTCAATACAGAATAAAGTGGAAAGTGGGAAAGTGCATCATAGTATTAGTAAAAAATAATTTAGGTCTGTTAGTCCCGAAGTGATCTAAGGATAGGAGAGATCCAAGGAAAGCGAAGAGTTTTCGCAAGACACAGTTTGCACTCTTGCCAACCCCAAAAGAGGCGCAGAGTTTTTTGCGAGACACAAAGCATGCACTCTAACAAACTCAAATGAAGCACTAAGAACGGTTACAAAGTGACTTCAAAAAAAAGCAAAAAACAACAACAAGAGGAAAGTGTTCTTCTCTTTACGTTCGAAGACGCTACAATGAGATAGAACAAAAACAACCAAAGAAAACACAAAGAGAAACTTCTCGCTGGGGTAAACAAGTCACCGATGCTCAAAGCAAGATTCGGCCTACACCCAATCTGCTCACAGAAACCAACAAGTTCAAGGATGAACCTCTGGAACGCTCTTCGTCACCCTCGGATTGACTTCGGAACTCAAAAAGAGAAGGAAAAGTCATATGCGCGCATAGACTTCTGCTGCTGCTGGAGGCGAATAAGACTCTCTGGAGTGGGATATGTGGCTTTCTTTCTCTCTCTTTCAACTCCTCAACTCGGAAGAATGGTGCTCTATTTATAGAGCAGACTTGGCACCTATGCGCGCATAAGAATGCTTATACGCACATACGCATCAGCCAACTAAATCCCACGAGATCCGGGTCTAGCAGCCGACACAGCCGTCGACACAGCTGCGTGCCGCACGCCGACAGCGCCGCCCACGCAACCTGTCACTACCATAATCCTATATAGGATTATTTTTGTCATTTGACATTATTTAATATGTTGTGTATATTTATTTAATTAATTATAGTAATGGTTGCATTTATTAGTGGACTAGCCTAGGACCCTTGGTTAGTGAACCTATTTAGACTTGTCATGACACTTGAACCTACAGTTTAGGTTAGCCTCATTGAGACTCAATCAAGTCATAACATGTCATGAATAGGGGTTGGATTTAATTACCAACTTAGACTAGAAGCTTCCATTGATTAGCCAAACCTTCATGACAACTTAAAGAGGGCATTGTGGACATTTTGCATTTGACAAGACTAGGGTAAGTGTCTGGCCACCTAGGGGGAGAGGTTCATTCATTCACTTTCATTCGGAGCACAAAACCCTAGCTTTGGTGTTCTTCCCAAAAACTATTATCATTCCTCCACCAAATTCCATCAAAATCATTCCCAATCATCCCCAATCTTCTCCTACTCTTCATCCAAGGAGCCTAGAAGCTTGGGAGCCAAGGAGCACAAGAATATGAGGCTATTTGGCTTGAGGGTTGTGTCCAACATCTCTTTTGTGTCCATTGGTGGTGCTACATTGGAAATACATCTCCCAATAGGTATACATCGAACTTTTCTCTATATTTAGACTCTATTACATGCATTGGACCATCAGGAAACCCACCCATGGACTAGGGGTACCTATAGGAGGAAGAACTAGGCTCTAATGACCATTTTGGTAGGAGTTACATAGTGCTTTTGTGCCATTTTTTGAAAAATCCGAGAATAGTACACCAAGTATTTGTCATTTGATTTGATAGGCCAAATAGTCATGTGAATGATGTGTGTGGCTAGATACGTGTCCACAAATGGATACGTGTAGGTTGTGTCATGATACACTAGGGCACGGAGTCAATTTGGAGGTTTTTCTCCTCATACACTTGTCACACACGTCACATTTCCATGACACATTGCACTAACTAGACACCACTCTAATTAGCTTCTAATTGTTATTGTAGGCATGCTCATGTGTTTTGGTATGAATAGGACAAGGTTTGGTATAGATATCTTGGACGTATCGCAAGCGTATCGTAGACTAGTGCGATACGGGGGTGATGTACACCAAGTGTTTGATACATTGCTTGTGTGTGTGTAAACACACATGTTGTGTGTGTATGTGGGGATACCCACATGTGGTTGTGTGTTTTCATGTGTGTATGTGAATACACATGTTGGTTAGAGTGTGTCCTAGGGATACTAGTGTGTGTGTGTCTACATGTAGCTTGTGTGTGTATGTGTGCACTGTGCACATAGGTGAGTGTGGACACATGAATACACATGTGTTGTGAGTGTGTCACTAACACTAGTGTGTTTTCATATGTTGCACATAGCTTGTGAGTATGTTACACTAGTGTGTGTGTGTATAGGATATGCATAGGTGTATGCATAAGAGAGTGTAGGGATTGATAGAGAGTGTGAGTGAGAGAGTGTAATAGGGAGTGAGGGAAGAGCAGTGTAGGGACAGCAGGTAATGGGGCACCTAGGTGCAGGCCATAGCAGCAGGCCATGCTACCTGGCCACCTACAGCAGCAGGTTTTGTGCCCTTCACAAGGGCAGCAGGATTGGGACTTCCCTGTACAGGCAGGCCTTGCACAGGCATGTAGGGGCAGTGCATATGTGCACACAGCAGTGCACATGCAGGGGGTTTAGGCCCTGTTTTGCACAGCAGTGAGGAGTGCAAGGCAAGTGCACATCAGTGCACTTGCACACAGGTAGGTGTACTAAGCAGGGAACTTGGTTCCTGTCGGCAGCAGGGGACTTGGCCTCCTGTTTGCAGCAGCACTTGGGGTCTTTCCTGCACAGCAGGCTTGTGTGAGAGCATGGCAGGGCAGTGCCCTTGTGCAACCTACTGCACAGGCAGTAGGGGGACACTTGGTCCTTGGCACAAGCAGGTATGTGCCCTGCCTTGGAGTAGGGCAGCAGCAATAGCCACAGGCTTGGCCCGTACAAACTGGTTTGGGAGGTAGCAAGCTTGGGCATCCTGCACAGCAGGGTGTGCACAGCAGTAGGCTTTGTGCAGGCCTTGCACAGGCCCTTGCACAGGCTGCTTGGGCAGCACTTGAGTGAAGTGTTTGTGTGAGTGTGGTGGCACACACATGTGTGCAGGTGATGTGCTTGTGTGTGTGTGTTTTTGAGAGTGATGTGAGTGAGTGAGACACATGAGTGCAAGTGTGGGTGTAGGGGTGCTTGTGTGTGTGGACTAGAGAGTGTTGTGTGTAGGTAATGTTAGATAGGGTTTCCTAGTAATCATGTGTGTAGGTAATGTTAGATTGAAGGAAACTTGTGTAGGCAATGAGTAGGGTAATGTGGTACATGTTATAGGGTGAGTAGGTAAATGTTAGGTAACATGGGTAAGAGTAATAGGGTAAGGTATTGAATATCTTGACAAGAGTATGAAGAATAGGTATAGGGTATTAATGTAATAGGGTAATGGGATGAGGTATCTCATGATAGTGCCTATGTGTATCCAAAATAGGTAATTACCTAGGATAGCCTAGTATCGCCTAGTATAGGTTAGATTACCTTGGTATGACAAGGTATTGACCTAAAAACTTAAGTTTGACCTAGTTTGACCCAAGTTAACTAGTTTGACCCTAAAAATCAACATTTGAGTCAAATTGACCTAGTACGACCACAGAGACCTAGTATTCACCTACTTTGACCCCCATGACCTAAAATTGCCCTATAAATCATATTTCATCTTAGATATCGATGTTTAACACACAAACACCGATTGACATTGATATTTCATATTTAGACCTTTGTGACTCCACTTTGGACCTCGATCCATACTTGTTGCTTGGAACCACATGCGAGTACATTCTCTGATAGTTTTTATTATTTGATAATTTCTATAATTCTACTCTATAGTATTGTATTACTTGATTCTTTGACACGATGGAGACACAGATTGGTATTTTATGGATTCACTCTCATGCGACACGTGCGTCATACTTATCTGGACTCTACATCAGGACTCACATACTGGCATCACTTTTATCTGGCTGGCCTCGTACTTGATTTGCGTGTCGGAACTTGGATTTATTTATACAAGTCGAACGAAAAAATACTTGAGTAGACATGTAAACATCGAGGTTGTGAAAAGCGCTAGGTGCTAGTCGGACGGGCACTCGTGGCCAAGCACCTAGCCCGTCTAGGCGGCTGTCTAAATCTAGGCGGTTCAAAAATAAATAAATAAATAATCCAAAATCCTACTGAAAATTGTAGAAAAAGTCCATAAAACCCCAAAGCATGCATAGTCGAACGTTGGGGGGTCTAGGTGGGCGCCTAGGCGGGCACCAGGCGCCTAGCACCTAGGCAATCACCTAGACTGTCTTTTAGAACATTGGTAAACATTCCAAAAAATCTGGAACTACCCCTACTGGTCTAATATGGAATGATAGCAGTCGCACACCTCACGTGCGATGAGATGTATTACCCCTACCCGTTTACATGTCGAAAGTGGTATTTCAAAACACACTACTTTAGTTACATTCTTGCTGATTTACGTTATACCTGCTGGACACATCATATCTATATTAGCTGAGTTCTCCCTTATTTACTGTCCTTATTGCCATACCCACTTGTTTCACCATGATTATTTTCATTGCCCTTATTATTGCTCTATTTTATTCCCGAATTCAGTCTTTCTTACTCATAATGTATTACTTATTATAACTGTTTTGTAGTCTTTTATCATTTAATTGGAACTGCTGTTAGAGGTGTGTTTCGCTCCAATTCTGACTGTTTTGTAGTCTTTATCATTTAATAGGAACTGCTGTTAGCGACCCATCTAGATTAGCTATTAGTACCAGATTTGTCTCCAACTTATAAGACTTGGATTGTTATTTTATTTGAGACATGTACTAATTGAGATATTAGACTATTAGACTCTGTTGTGGACATGTTATGCTACTAGACTTCTATATTTCATCTTTTCATATCTTTATATTATTTCGTGCCATTATCTTCCTTTAGTATTGTCACGCCCCGCTCCCGAATAATCGGGGACGGGCCGATGCATGCCCGGCCTACACTGTCGTTGACAGCGGTAGTGAGCCGTCTAGTCATCTATAACAAATAATCCCATCACAGCATCTAATCACGAAACTATACTAACCATCACAGATATCCACTATACAATTATTACAACTTATACATGAATGTTCGAGTACAAAGCCGGTAAAAGATAAATGATACAACAACAATATACAATCAAATACATTCTATCAATCTCTATACATGAAACTAGATGTATCAATATCAAGTGAGCTCCAATGCCATCCATGAATGATAATCTATGATCCATTTCACCTGTAATCAACGATCCAGTCAGGAAAGGAGCAAAGTACAATGTAACTCAATAAAACTCACCATAGAGATCAATGGAACAGTATAGCAAATATAACTGAAAGACAGAGAAACAATATGAATATAAAGTATGCAGTAGCTATGTGTACATGTGCAATTGGACGTTATCAACATGTGGGGACTAATATGTAATCAAGCATATAGAATATGCTATCAGTCAATATATAATCAGGCATGTCTGACGACAATGCTATCAGTCACGCAATAATCAGGCATGTCTGACGACAATGCTATCAGTCACGCACGAAATGGACTCAGGCATACGGAGTATGCTATCAGGCAATGTTTGTCCAATATTAGTCAATCACATGTTTCTGGAACGTCCACCACCCGACACGAGAAACAATGCAAGCAATCAATTGGGAACAAGTGAAATAAATGACACGATAGCAAGTGTGAGTGCAATACATGCAATGACGGTAATACTGAGTACATGTACTTGCCTTGATTCCGGGGTTTTGTCCGAGTCTTCCAAATCACCTAGAAAATATGAAACAATATTTAGAATATTCACGAAACCTTTCTAACCAAATCTAACAACTTTATTAGGCTAAACTAATCATACCTTGTATAACTAACCTAGCTTGGCCTATAGCCGGTCCAAACTCGAGCATTAAGTTCTAAATCATCTGAACATCAAGTATTTGAATCTAACATCTCAACCCACTGTCCAATCTCAATATGACACTCACTAAGCCATGTCAATATAAACTCCAGAACCCAACTCTTCTGCCATTCAAACCAAGTGAACCAAGCTACTGTATAATATGGGAATTCAAGCCAATGGAATGTACAATTAAACTACTGACTATTTATTCTACACTCTTACTCGGCCCAAGCTAATACTCACCAAGGATTCCACATTTACCACAACTTCATGCTAGCCCTTGTTATTTAACAACTCAGCCCAATCTTATTAAATAAGTCTCTACAGCAGCTATTATTCCCAACTAGGACTTGGTTATTGATTTATACAAGCACCAGGTTCGGCCATTTAGGCTGGACTCAAAGTCTATACTAACATGATCATTACAGTTGCTCATAATAACCCCTTAACTATTACAGACCAATCCCCATAGAAAAATGTATCCAAGTTACTGCAACAGAACTAAAATGTGAACCCTAACCCAACGGCTACTGAACAGTAGCCTGGGATTCAATTTACTCCCAAGCCCACTCTGAAATATACCACTGATACCATCTCTCTAGCCTTTACTGGACACGACACAAAACTCAGAAAGATTACCGAGATGAAGAGTATACCTGAGTCGACTCAAAAACACTATCGGTGTCGGACACGGCCTCGTCTCAGAAAACGAGCTCGGAAGAGATTATGTGTGTCCCCAGGTTGCCACGACACATTTCGCATGTCCAAACTTATGAATTGTAACCGAATTTCTGATTCAGACATTAAACCAAGCACCATGTGTGCAAGGATGAGAATTCAAATGATCAATTACATTTGAATTGGTTCGACTCCAAAATTGGAGAAAATGCCCAAGAAACTCACCAACACAGCTCCAAACACAATCCCAGTGACTCAATCAAGAAATCTGTTCACAAACCCATACGAGACTCTTTCAAAAGAAATCCCGCCAAAAAAAGAATTCAATGTTCCCAGGAAAATTTGCAAGGGAGGAGGAAGATGAAGAACTTACCGATTGAGCCGATCGATCAGTCGAACGATCCAGAGCGAGCTCGCGGCCACAACTGCCATAGAGACGGAGACGACAGGGAACTCGAACGGAAGGCCCGGTCACCGCCATGGTCGTGCTTCAGTTCCAGGAGGAGAAATAGGGATCAAGGAAAATCTGGACAGAGCTTCGCTATGATCGAAATGATGAAGAAGAAAGAGGAGGTTGGGGTCCTTATATAGGCGCTGGGACGGTCAATCGACGGTTGGGCGGTCAGCAGGCAGGTGGCTAAGCGGTTGGGCGGGCAGCGGCGGAGTGGTGGAGACGGTTAGGCCATTATAGAGCGATGGCTAGGATGGAAGGGACGGTTAGCAATGGATGGACGAGATCAATCGAGCGGTTAGGCGGTTGGGGGAAGCTTCTGGAGTTGTCTCGGTGGCGTCGTCGTCGTCGTCGTCTCGCTGCAATAGAGGAGGAGTGGAGGGAAACTGAAGAATGAAATGGGGATTTGAATTATATAGCGGTTAAGGATTAATGGGTTAGCGGGTTGTGGGTTACGGGCTGGATCCATGAACCCGCGACCCAATCAGCTAGTGATGGGCTGGGCTGGCCCAAGCAATGGCTGAGAATAAAAGGCTGAAATAGGAAAGGCTGGGCCATTGGGCTGAAAGAATTAAAAAGATTTATTAAGGAAAAATCTAATCAATAAAATCTAGTTAATTATTAAATGGGAAAGATAATTTATAAAATCAATAATGATAATTAGAAAATCATTAATGACAAAAAAATAAAATCTTAAGTAAATAAATCTTAAATAAATCACAGGAGAAAACTCAATCTAGAAAAGTGGAGTTACAAATCTACCCACCTTAGAAAAATTTCGTCCTCGAAATTTCAAAAGATTCGACTAGGAATAACTGGCACGATAATCAACTAAGCACAAAAAATAGAAAGAACCTATCGGGCACGATTAAGAGCAATCAAATACAATGGAAATTGCACGATTAAGGATAATCAGCACGATCATGATTAATTAGGCATGAATGAATCGAAGGTCAAAGATTTGACACGATCTAAAACAAAATCATGGTCACTTGAGAATCTAAGTTACTCAGGCATGATTAGAACATGAGGGCATGATAGATTCAAATCATTTAGGCACGATCTACTCATAACTACTGAAATTGTCTAGGCACGATTAAATTCGAGTCATGGTTGAAAATCAAGATAAATTCAGGTAAAGTTGTCAATGGTGATAGGAGGCTAATCATGAATTTAGTCTAAAAATATTCAGAACTCATGCATATCCGGAATCACTTTACCTAAAATTCATGCCCCGCCAGTGTACATCTGGCTGCAATGAACTCTTGGCTCCGTGACTCAAGAATGATAGGCACCGAATAATTTCTAAACTTTATCCATGGACAAAACAACTTCAAGGGATAGAAACATAATCTCGAGAATATTCGAAACCTATACATACCTGAGATCACTTCGACTTAGAGCCCCTGCCTCGCCAGTGCGCTGATGGCTGCAGTGGACCTGCAGTTTCCATGATCCAGATAAATGGTTGCAGTGCGCGGCTGCCACGCCATAGTAGGATATCGAATATTCCTCAACGGTTATCCATTGGAATTCCAAAGGAGTACTTTGATAATTCAATTCAAGCAAGCTTTCGAAAGGATGGAACATCTAATATATGAGCTCTATGGCTCCAAATGAAATACTTGGGCTTTGGAAAATCATATAGGAATCTTAGCCAAAATTAATGGAGAAGTTGAATGACTATCAAAAGACCCATTAGACTTGCTAAAATAAGGAGTTAAAACTCTAAATAGTGGATGGTTTCTAGATTCTAAATAGAGAGAAAAATAGGACCTTGATTAAACCAGTTTGAGAAATTGAAATAGTCCATGAATAGGCTTGCTAAAAGAGAAGTTTGGAAAAAAATCTGACGTTAATCTATAAGTAGCAAGGAAGCTCAGATCCTAAAGGGTATTAGAATCCGATAATGTTGTAGAAGGAGATGATCCCCAAAATCATGGAATTGTACTCACGACTTCTGTAGAGACCACGATGAGACATAGAAAAATTCAGAAATTACTATAGATAACAAAATACATACAATCACACAATCGGCCTATGCTGTGATGAGTTTCCTATTTCGCAGGCTTCCAATGGTACTCTAATCCTAAGCACCATTAGATAGAGACCTGCATGGGCCACCACAAAAATATGTCACGTTCCGCTCCCGAATAATCGGGTACGGGCCGATGCATGTCCGGCCTACACTGTCGTTGACAGCGGTAGTGAGCCGTCTAGTCATCTATAACAAATAATTCCATCACAACATCTAATCACGGAACTATACTAACCATCACAGATATCCACTATACAATTATTACAACTTATACATGAATGTCCGGGTACAAAGCCGATAAAAGATAAATGATACAACAACAATATACAACCAAATACATTCTATCAATCTCTATACATGAAACTAAATGTATCAATATCAAGTGAGCTCCAATGCCATCCATGAATGATAATCTATGATCCATCTCACCTGTAATCAATGATCCAGCCAGGAAAGGAACAAAGTACAATGTAACTCAATAAAACTCACCATGGAGATCAATGGAATAGTATAGCAAATATAACTGAAAGACAGAGAAGCAATATGAATATAAAGTATGTACTAGCTATGTGTACATGTACAATTGGACGTTATCAACATGTGGGGACTAATATATAATCAGGCATATAGAATATGCTATCAGTCAATATATAATCAGGCATGTCTGACGACAATGCTATCAGTCACGCAATAATCAGGCATGTCTGACGACAATGCTATCAGTCACGCACGAAATGGACTCAGGCATACGGAGTATGCTATCAGGCAATGTTTGTCCAATATTAGTCAATCACATGTTTCTAGAACATCCCCACCCGACACGAGAAACAATGCAAGCAATCAATCGGGAACAAGTGAAATAAATAACACGATAACAAGTGTGAGTGCAATGCATGCAATGATGGTAATACTGAGTACATATACTTGCCTTGATTCCGGGGTTTTGTCCGAGTCTTCCAAATCACCTAAAAAATATGAAACAATATTTAGAATATTTACGAAACCTTTCTAACAAAATCTAACCACTTTATTAGGCTAAACTAATCATACCTAGTATAACTAACCTAGCTTGGCCTATAGCCGGTCTAAACTCGAGCATTAAGTTCTAAATCATCTGAACATCAAGTATTTGAATCTAACATCTCAACCCACTGTCCAATCTCAATATGACACTCACTAAGCCATGTCAATATAAACTCCAGAACCCAACTCTTCTGCCATTCAAACCAAGTGAACCAAGCTACTGTATAATATGGGAATTCAAGCCAATGGAATATGCAATTAAACTACTGACTATTTATTCTACACTCTTACTCGGCCCAAGCTAATACTCACCAAGGATTCCACATTTACCACAACTTCATGCTAGCCCTTGTTATTTAACAACTCATCCCAATATTATTAAATAAGTCTCTACAGCAGCTATTATTCCCAACTAGGACTTGGTTATTGATTTATACAAGCACCAGGTTCGGCCATTTAGGCTGGACTCAAAGTCTATATTAACATGATCATCACAGTTGCTCATAATAACCCCTTAACTATTATAGACCAATCCCCATAGGAAAATGTATCCAAGTTACTGCAACAGAACTAAAATGTGAACCCTAACCCAACGGCTACTGAACAGTAGCCTGGGATTCAATTTACTCCCAAGCCCACTCTGAAATATACCACTGATACCATCTCTCTAGCCTTTACTGGACACGACACAAAACTCAGAAAGATTACCGAGATGAAGAGTATACCTGAGTCGACTCAAAAACACTGTCGGTGTCGGACACGGCCTCGTCTCAGAACACGAGCTCGGAAGAGATTATGTGTGTTCCCAGGTTGCCACGACACATTTCGCGTGTCCAAACTTATGAATTGTAACCAAATTTCTGATTTAGACATTAAACCAAGCACCATGTGTGCAAGGATGAGAATTCAAACGATCAATTACATTTGAATTGGTTCGACTCCAAAATTGGAGAAAATGCCCAAGAAACTCACCAACACAGCTCCAAACACAATCCCAGTGACTCAATCAAGAAATCTGTTCACAAACCCATACGAGACTCTTTCAAAAGAAATCCCGCCAAAAAAAGAATTCAATGTTCCCAGGAAAATTCGCAAGGGAGGAGGAAGATGAAGAACTTACCGATTGAGCCGATCGATCAGTCGAACGATCCAGAGCGAGCTCGCGGCCACAACTGCCATGGAGACGGAGACGACAGGGAACTCGAACGGAAGGCCCGGTCACCGCCATGGTCGTGCTTCAGTTCCAGGAGGAGAAATAGGGATCAAGGAAAATCTGGGCAGAGCTTCGCTATGATCGAAATGATGAAGAAGAAAGAGGAGGTTGGGGTCCTTATATAGGCGCTGGGACGGTCAATCGACGGTTGGGCGGTCAGCGGGCAGGTGGCGAAGCGGTTGGGCGGGCAGCGGCGGAGTGGTGGAGACGGTTAGGCCGTTATAGAGCGATGGCTAGGATGGAAGGGACGGTTAGCAATGGATGGACGAGATCAATCGAGCGGTTAGGCGGTTGGGGGAAGCTTCTGGAGTTGTCTCGGTGGCGTCGTCGTCGTCGTCTCGCTGCAACAGAGGAGGAGTGGAGGGAAACTGAAGAATGAAATGGGGATTTGAATTATATAGCGGTTAAGGATTAATGGGTTAGCGGGTTGTGGGTTACGGGCTGGATCCATGAACCCGCGACCCAATCAGCTAGTGATAGGCTGGGCTGGCCCAAGCAATGGCTGAGAATAAAAGGCTGAAAATAGGAAAGGCTGGGCCATTGGGCTGAAAGAATTAAAAAGATTTATTAAGGAAAAATCTAATCAATAAAATCTAGTTAATTATTAAATGGAAAAAATAATTTATAAAATCAATAATGATAATTAGAAAATCATTAATGACAATAAATAAAATCTTAAGTAAATAAATCTTAAATAAATCACAGGAGAAAACTCAATCTAGAAAAGTGGAGTTACAAGTATCTGTGATTGAGTATGAGATTCTAGATATTATATTGTCCTCCGTTCGAAAATTTGATTATTATTGACAGGTTATGATTCATATATTCTTAGTCTGTTTAGATAGCATTGTTGACCTAAACAACGTTCTACCGCCGATCTTGCGGAATAGGCTGGACGTACCCACGTACTTGCGCCCCTATACCGGGTGCAGGTCGTGACACCACCAGCTGTCAGAGCCACGTGCGCCGCCCTCGCCCCACGATAACAACACCGAAAGCAACTATGATTATGCGCCTAGCGTTTAGACGTTTAAACGCTTAGACGGATAGGCACATAGGCGCATAGCTCCAGACGCATAGCTCCAGACGCATAGCTCTAGACGTATAGCTCCTAGACGCAGAGCACCAATACGCATAGCCGCCTAGATGCATAGCCGTCTAGCCGCCTAGACGCATAGTAGTCTAAACTCATAGCTGCCTAGACGCATAGACGCCATGACGCATAGCACCTAACGCATGCACCTATGAAGCAACCGTGCATGCAACTTGCATAAAAGGAGCGCACGAGCGCTATGCAACGATGCTGATGTACTAAGTGCAATGTGCGCCATCAAAGTGCCACTTTGCGCCCTTTGCCCGAGTCCGAGTCGCTAAGCCTCATAGGACTTAGCTCCTATGGAATCCAAAGCTAGTGACAAAACAAAGGTTTGTTCTTTGTGATTTAAACTTAACCCTCTAGGAAAATTAACGCACATGGGATAACCTCACTCCATATGCATACTCCAACAGAAACATAACTTTATATTGAGGTATACACTTTGGTGGTTTCCCAATGTGGGACTAAAAGTTCCCAAAGAAGAGTAGAAAACACCAACAACCCCCACATATATCTCATTATATGGTCGAATATTCCTCACAGTGACTGTCATCATGCATTAGGAGAGATGTCGCTTCGACTTGGATCTTCTCGTATGGGTCAAATAACAGTACGATACAAGAATGGACTGAGTTTTGAATTCTGCACCATAGTTGTCATTCTTTCTACTCACATCATGACATCAACTGCGCCTTCCGTCGCACATTAAAGGCCATGCGCTAACCTCGTCTCAATATATGTATCTTGAGTGTCTACAAGTTGAGGGCCCACATCTCTATCCATATACTTAGGTAAGTTCTTTATGTAAATAGTTTTAGCATGAAGAATTGCACTTCCTTGCGGTGCTACGCCGCTATGACATGGCACAATGTCGAGGTTCTACCTCTTGTGGTGTCATACCACTGTAGCATGAGCTCATAGGCCTCTTTGTAGTGCAATACTACTCAGCATGAAGCCTTGCGCTTCTATGCGGTACTACGCCGTTGTGACATGGCCTGAAGCTATCACGCCATAATCCCGCTAGGATCGTTCGTTCTCGCTAAGGCATGATACCGTGCAAGCCTAAGTTGCGCTTGCACAAGACCAAGACCTGTAACAAGACAAGATAGACAAGATAGACAATACACAGTGAAAGATATTACAGATATTTGAAGCAACAGCGAACATTTTGCAGAATAATAAATTGAACACAAGGGTAACAAGTGTAATGCCCCGCTCCGCACGAGGCATTTGGTTGGCTTGTTGGATGATATCAGGATATTGGACCGTAACTTATGTTGGAGATCAGGAGAATTGAGACTGATGCGGTCTTTCTTAGCTGTCTAGACGGAATGGGTATTGGAACGTGGCTCGCTGGTGGAGCTACGCTTAGTGGGATTGAAGCAGGAAGACCCTTTTATGCAGGCAAGTGGAACTGTCCTCCTTTCTCCTTATTCCTGCATGATTAATAAATGGAATAATGTGATGCTTTGAATATGTCCCTAATGTCTCTTACCTTGAGTGTTGAATAATTATGATGCGATGCTTTAGTTGCCTAATCAATAAAGATGCATATGCTGGAAATCGTTGAATGAATAACACATGAACTATTGAACTGCTGATTGAATCACACTCGAACTGCTAATGTAACATGATGCCTGAAAATGAATCGATAATGTCCCTTATGCTTAATCTTGATGAAATGAATGAATCACTTGAATAATGAGATGCTGCATGAATGATACATGAGAAAAGAATTAAATATGCTATTGTTCCTATGAAATGAATGAAATGCTACAGGTCCCTTTGAAATGAATGAATGCCGTTGTTCCTCCTTAGAAGAAACATAATGAAAAATGTTGCAATGAAGCAATGAATGAGAATTGATGAGGCTTGGGATCGTTGAGATCACCAAATAAAACGATGGTAATGTTGGGAATGAATAAGTCATTGAACATGACTTGAATGAGATGAATGATGATGCACTGTTGTCTCTGCTTCAATATTTCGCCATGCATTTATTGTTCACGATTGAGTCGGACACGCATTCGCATGGTCATAGGACAACTTATGCATAAGTGATGGGGATATGTTTTCTCGGACGGTACCCCGGGACGTTAGGGCGACCGATCCGACCTAGGAGGAAACATTGGCGTGCCAGTAGGGGCACGGGTTTTGCGAGGCATCCTTTGGGGCTAGTTACCTTCTCTGGAGTCATCGCATTACCAATGAAGACCTATATGACAACGTCCATATGGTTAAACACCAGTGACCATGTAGTCAGGATGCATGCTAATAAATGTTTTGTGCAGGCAGAGTAAGTATGGCTGTTAACCTGTATTTGATGCAGGTACGAGAAAGTTGGCTATCGATAAGAAATCACTTAAATGTAATATACTCAATATATGTGTTGGTTTAACTTGCGTGCTTAATGTGCCAAATAAATGTTGCTGTGTTGTAGCCTTTTAACATGAGATCCTGCTTAACATGTTAAGTTCAGTATGCTACGAAAGATGCCTTGCTATGAAATATTGCTCAACCCTAACATACATGCTAAGTAATGCTTGAAGTGAGAACTGTCTTAATGTTTAAGATGTTAATGTTAACGATGCCTCAATGATGCCTTTTCATGATAACACCTAGTATGCCTCAATGATGCCTTTGCATGATAACACCAAGAATGCTAAAAAGATATGTCCACATGAATGCTACTAAGAATATGTTTACATGCTTCACTCTGATTATTGTCCATGAACTGTAAACTGATGCTAGACCCCAAGTAGAAAGATCATTCTAATAAATGCTTGCTTAAATGATCACTTTAAATATTGGTTTATGTGAGTGGGTTGGATTCTACTCGCCAGTGCATAGATGATGTGCTGACCCACGTTTTGTGGGCAGGTGCTCTTGCTTGGGATATTCTACACACGAAGATTTGGCTTGATTGGTTCCGCGGCATCGAAGATTTGTTGGGCATACAGAAGCTCTCCTTGCACAAGATGATGTCATCTGTTTAAAAAGGGCATAATGTATGGAATATTGTAATCAGTTGTACCAGTGAGATTGTAAGCCAAGTCAGTGTATCGAATTGTAATCCAATGTATCCAAGTATCAAATGTAAGCTGTATAGCATTGTTCAGTTGGCTTTCATTGTAAAGTGAGATGTGTTGTAAACATTGTGCTTCAATACAAGTCTTGTACTTTTCTTCGATTATCAATAAAGAGAATAAAGTTCTATATGTCTCTGTGTGACTTCAAGTTGTCCTTTATCTCCGCTGCTATAAAGAAATAATGTACTTCTATTCAATAAGAAAGATTGTCCTCATTAACTTCAATTTGTCTGCTTCTGCCGCTGCGATGTGTTTCTATTTGAAGAGAATAAATTTTGTACCATATTTGCCTTGTACAAGTGCAATACCAGACTTGTACGGCATCACGCCCAAGCGAGGACGATCGATTCCAAGAGATAAATTAGGTGAATAAATGACTCTACGAATCGGGGCGTGATAAATTGGTATCAGAGCATGGCTTTACGTTCTTGGTCTCTTCTTTGATTCGTTTCTAAATCAAAGTTGCATCGACGATTAACCAAAGTTGCTTCCGCGATCACTCAATGTTGCTTCCGAGAGTAAATCAAAGATTGCTTCCATGATTATACTGTCGTTGTTCTGCAATTATCCTATGTTGTTGTGTCTGAAAGTTTATTGACCTCTTGGCTGCTCACTGGATGTTCCATACAATAAGTCTATATACATTGTGATGTCCCTGAATGAATGATTGTTGTTGGTTTGGACACAAATAACCCAACAATGACTCGATGCCAGTATGAATGCTGGTTGGAATTATGGGAATAGAAGAAAGTGGCTATGTATGCTGTAACAAGTTGAGAATTGCATGTGATGTTGGAAAAAATTTGGGAATGAAATAATTGATGGATGAGTTCGACATAACTGGTGGCTTGGTTAGAAATTGTTTAGTCGAGTACTGACTCAGACTAGTAAGACCATTAGTATGCTATGAGTAAATGGATATGGCTAGAGAATGTGTGGCTTAGAACATCTGAATATTGATTTCAAATGGTTGGATGCAAAATCAAATGTGGCTAATACAAAGCTGGTTGCTAAGCTGAAAGTTTTGGAAATATTGTCGGTGAACCAAAAGAATATTAGAGATCTGTGCCTTGACCCTAAGGTGTAATAGATGTTAACCCATCTAGATCACCAAAGGATATTCATTGCTTATGTGCATGTATGCTGAGGAATTGAATTGTACAAGAAAAGTGACAAGTAGCAACCCTGAATATTTGTGTTGCATAGATAATGGTTAATTGATACATAAATTGTCGGATTGAATGGGATGAACTACTCGACCCTTGAGGTAGGAAATTTTAAGAATATTCGTATAAGATTTTGACGAATAGGAAAAGAACGAGATTTAAGAATGTCGTAAGATAGTTTGATGATTGAGAACGAATGGGATTGAGAAATTACAAACGTGTTGGATAATGTCGGTATGTGTGACTGTTGGTTGGGATATAGATTGTTGGCTTATGACTTGGTGGTATGACTCTGTCATACAGATCGAATAGTATAATTCCTTAGTTATGTTAAGACTATCGGAATCGATGACCCTTGAATAGTTAGCCTTGGCTTATGGGTTCGTATGAGTACAAAGGATTTGAAATAGAAATTGAATCATTGGGAATTTACTTGATGGATTATTAGAACGATGAAGATCGTATGTCGGATTGGGATTGACCGTAATGTTGATAGATCGATCTTAGTCGATCGTTGGGTAAGTCTAGAATGAGCCTCTGTGGGAATTATTTCCTTGAGGATGACCCTGGATAGATAGACTTGACCCTAGCGACCAGTTGATGAATTACCAATTGCTGGCTTAGCCCAATTGGCGATTCATTATTCAGACTAAATTGATACCTATAGGTTTGGGTAGAGTTCCTTAGAACTGTCGGTTGCTTGTTGGCCCTAAGAAAAAGAAACTAGCATGATCCCTAGTAGCCGTCCACTCTAGGGAAGTCACCTGAATGATTAGGTATAGCTGTCGGTATAGCTAACCATTGAAACTGGATCGAATAATAGATGGCCGTTGGCGACCCATAGAATGACCTTGTGGCATTGAATGAGAGATGGTGATGAGTATGATCTAAGAATGATAAGTTGTAAGTATATGCTCCAATATGAACCTTAGAGATGTTTGACCCTTGAGGATTATGTGTCGGCCTATAGCGGGACTAGAATCATGGGATGAGACTTGAGTTGTATGTATCGAATGGTGGATTATTATATGAGATGGAATTGACTGCTCATGACGGGAATGTTGGATCGGTATCGATAGTTGGTTGACGTCGGATTGTATCTTTTAGAGATGAATTGCCTTGGTGAAAAATATTGTTGGATTTGGGAAGGAATATGATTGCATGTTGTAGACCCTTGATATATTTGACTCTAAGTTAGACCCTTCATTGAATGTTAGAAATATTATGCTTGGATAGAGAGATAGAGAGCTATCCCTGATGCTAAGTGTGGTGGCCTGGAAGATAGTGATTGTGGCAGGTGAATAAAGTGATAAGTCAAATGAAAAGATGCTAAGTCGGATTTAGGATAGAGAGTTATATCGTGGCTGATCGAATCGCACTAACATGGAAGTTGGCTGAAGTACATATGTTTTGGGGACGCCTAAAATATGTGTATGGATCCAGCTGAAGTGATTGGTTGCGACTGAAATGATATTATGGGAAGGAATTAATCGCACTAGCACAGACTTTGGCTGAAATGCATATGTTTTGGGGACGCCTGAAATATGTGTATGGATCCAAACGAAGTGATGTGTTGCGACCAAGATAGAATGCAAGGAAAATGTTGGTGAAATCAATGAGAAGTTACAAGTATTTGGAAAAAGAGAAAGATGGATTGAATCGTTGATGGATTAAAATGATACAGTTGGATAGCTATTTTGAAATGACCGAGTGGGCTAAAATGAATATTGAATTGAAGCTGAATGAGTAACTCATTGTGATTAAGCGAATCTAGTAGATGAGATGTTTTCTTAAGTTTCGAGGACGAAACTTTTTCTGAGTGGTATATGATGTAATGCCCCGCTCCGCACGAGGCATTTGGTTGACTTGTTGGATGATATCAGGATGTTGGACCGTAACTTATGTTGGAGATCAGGAGAATTGAGACTGATGCAGTCTTTCTTAGCTATCTAGACGGAATGGGTATTGGAACGTGGCTCGCTGGTGGAGCTACGCTTAGTAGGATTGGAGCAGGAAGACCCTTTTATGCAGGCAAGTGGAACTGTCCTCCTTCCTCCTTATTCCTGCATGCTTAATAAATGGAATAATGTGATACTTTGAATATGTCCCTAATGTCTCTTACCTTGAGTGTTGAATAATTGTGATACGATGCTTTAGTTGCCTAATCAATAGAGATGCATATGCTGGAAATCGTTGAATGAATAACACATGAACTATTGAATTGCTGATTGAATCACACTCGAACTGCTAATGTAACATGATGCCTGAAAATGAATCGATAATGTCCCTTATGCTTAATCTTGATGAAATGAATGAATCACTTGAATAATGAGATGCTGCATGAATAATACATGAGAAAAGAATTAAATATGCTATTGTTCCTATGAAATGAATGAAATGCTACAGGTCCCTTTGAAATGAATGAATGCCGTTGTTCCTCCTTAGAAGAAACATAATGAGAAATGTTACAATGAAGCAATGAATGAGAATTGATGAGGCTTGGGATCGTTGAGATCATCAAATGAAATGATGGCAATGTTGGGAATGAATAAGTCATTGAACATGACTTGAATGAGATGAATGATGATGCACTGTTGTCTTTGTTTCAATATTTCACCATGCATTTATTGTTCACGATTGAGTCGAACACGCATTCGCATGGTCATAGGACAACTTATGCATAAGTGATGGGGATAAGTTTTCTCGGACGGTACCCCGGGACGTTAGGGCGACCGATCCGACCTAGGAGGAAATATTGGTATGCCAGTAGGGGCACGGGTTTTGCGAGGCATCCTTTGGGGCTAGCTACCTTCTCTGGAGTCATCGCATTACCAATGAAGACCTATATGGCAACGTCCGTATGGTTAAACACCAGTAACCATGTAGTCAGGATGCATGCTAATAAATGTTTTGTGCAGGCAGAGTAAGTATGGCTGTTAACCTGTATTTGATGCAGGTACGAGAAAGTTGGCTATCGGTCAGAAATCACTTAAATGTAATATACTCAATATATGTGTTGGTTTAACTTGCGTGCTTAATGTGCCAAATAAATGTTGCTGTGTTGTAGCCTTTTAACATGAGATCCTGCTTAACATGTTAAGTTCAGTATGCTACAAAAGATGCCTTGCTATGAAATATTGCTCAACCATAACATACATGCTAAGTAATGCTTGAAGTGAGAACTGTCATAATGTTTAAGATGTTAATGTTAACGATGCCTCAATGATGCCTTTTCATGATAACACCTAGTATGCCTCAATGATGCCTTTGCATGATAACACCAAGAATGCTAAAAAGATATGTCCACATGAATGCTGCTAAGAATATGTTTATATGCTTCACTCTGATTATTGCCCATGAACTGTAAACTGATGCTAGACCCCAAGTAGAAAGATCATTCTAATAAATGCTTGCTTAAATGATCACTTTAAATGTTGGTTTATGCGAGTGGGTTGGATTCTACTCGCCAGTGCATAGATGATGTGCTGACCCACGTTTTGTGGGCAGGTGCTCTTGCTTGGGATATTCTACACACGAAGATTTGACTTGATTGGTTCCGCGGCATCGAAGATTTGTTGGGCATACAGAAGCTCTTCTTGCACAAGATGATGTCTTCTGTTTATAAAGGGCATAATGTATGGAATATTGTAATCAGTTGTACCAGTGAGATTGTAAGCCAAGTCAGTGTATCGAGTTGTAATCCAATGTATCCAAGTATCAAATGTAAGCTGTATAGCATTGTTCAGTTGGCTTTCATTGTAAAGTGAGATGTGTTATAAACATTGTGCTTCAATACAGGTCTTATACTTTTCTTCGATTATCAATAAAGAGAATAAAGTTCTATATGTCTCTGTGTGACTTCAAGTTGTCCTTTATCTCCGCTGCAATAAAGAAATAATGTACTTCTATTCAATAAGAAAGATTGTCCTCATTAACTTCAATTTGTCTTCTTCTGCCGCTGCGATGTGTTTCTATTTGAAGAGAATAAATTTTGTACCATATTTGCCTTGTACAAGTGCAATACCAGACTTGTACGGCATCACGCCCAAGCGAGGACGATCGATTCCAAGAGATAAATTATGTGAATAAATGACTCTACGAATCGGGGCGTGACAAATTGGTATCAGAGCACGGCTTTACGTCCTTGGTCTCTTCTTTGATTCGTTTCTAAATCAAAGTTGCATCGACGATTAACCAAAGTTGCTTCCGCGATCACTCAACGTTGCTTCCGAGAGTAAATCAAAGATTGCTTCCACGATTATACTGTCGTTGTTCTGCAATTATCCTATGTTGTTATGTCTGAAAGTTTATTGACCTCTTGGCTGCTCACTGGATGTTCCATACAATAAGTCTATACATTGTGATGCCCCTGAATGAATGATTGTTGTTGGTTTGGACACAAATAACCCAACAATGACTCGATACCATAGTATGCTATAGTATGAATGCTGGTTGGAATTATGGGAATAGAAGAAAGTAGCTATGTATGCTGTAACAAGTTGAGAATTGCATGTGATGTTGGAAAATATTTGGGAATGAAATAATTGATGGATGAGTTCGACATAACTGGTGGCTTGGTTAGAAATTGTTTAGTCGAGTGCTGACTCAGACTAGTAAGACCGTTAGTATGATATGAGTAAATGGATATGGCTAGAGAATGTGTGGCTTAGAACATCTGAATGTTGATTTCAAATGGTTGGATGCAAAATCAAATGTGGCTAATACAAAGTTGGTTGCTAAGCTGAAAGTTTTGGAAATATTGTCGGTAAACCAAAAGAATATTAGAGATCTGTGCCTTGACCCTAAGGTGTAATAGATGTTAACCCATCTAGATCACCAAAGGATATTCGTTGCTTATGTGCATGTATGCTGAGGAATTGAATTGTACAAGAAAAGTGACAAGTAGCAACCCTGAATATTTGTGTTGCATAGATAATGGTTAATTGATACATAAATTGTCGGATTGAATGGGATGAACTACTCGACCCTTGAGGTAGGAAATTTTAAGAATATTCGTATGAGATTTTGACGGATGGGAAAAGAACGAGATTTGAGAATGCCGTAAGATAGTTTGATGATTGAGAACGAATGGGATTGAGAAATTACAAACGTGTTGGATAATGTCGGTATGTGTGACTGTTGGTTGGGATATAGATTGTTGGCTTATGACTTGGTGGTATGACTCTGTCATACAGATCGAATAGTATGATCCCCTAGTTATGTTAAGACTATCGGAATCGATGACCCTTGAATAGTTAGCCTTGGCTTATGGGTTCGTATGAGTACAAAGGATTTGAAATAGAAATTGAATCATTGGGAATTTACTTGATGGATTATTAGAACGATGAAGATCGTATGTCGGATTGGGATTGACCGTAATGTTGATAGATCGATCTTAGTCGATCGTTGGGTAAGTCTAGAATGAGCCTCTGTGGGAATTATTTCCTTGAGGATGACCCTGGATAGATAGACTTGACCCTTGCGACCAGTTGATAAATTACCAATTGCTGGCTTAGCCCAATTGGCGATTCATTATTCAGACTAAATTGATACCTATAGGTTTGGGTAGAGTTCCTTAGAACTGTCGGTTGCTTGTTGGCCCTAAGAAAAAGAAACTAGTATGATCCATAGTAGCCGTCCACTCTAGGGAAGTCACCTGAATGATTAGGTATAGCTGTCGGTATAGCTAACCATTGAAACTGGACCGAATAATAGATGGCCGTTGGCGACCCATAGAATGACCTTGTGGCATTGAACGAGAGATGGTGATGAGTATGATCTAAGAATGATAAGTTGTAAGTATATGCTCCAATATGAACCTTAGAGATGTTTGACCCTTGAGGATTATGTGTCGGCCTATAGCGGGACTAGAATCATGGGATGAGACTTGAGTTGTATGTATCGAATGGTGGATTATTATATGAGATGGAATTGACTGCTCATGACGGGAATATTGGATCGGTATCGATAGTTGGTTGACGTCGGATTGTATCTTTTAGAGATGAATTGCCTCGGTGAAAAATATTGTTGGATTTGGGAAGGAATATGATTGCATGTTGTAGACCCTTGATATATTTGACTCTAAGTTAGACCCTTCATTGAATATTAAAAATATTATGCTTGGATAGAGAGCTATCCCTGATGCTAAGTGTGGTGGCCTGGAAGATAGTGATTGTGGCAGGTGAATAAAGTGATAAGTCAAATGAAAAGATGCTAAGTCGGATTTAGGATAGAGAGTTATATCATGGCTGATCGAATCGCACTAACATGAAAGTTGGCTGAAGTATATATGTTTTGGGGACGCCTAAAATATGTGTATGGATCCAGCCGAAGTGATTGGTTGCGACTGAGATAATATTATGGGAAGGAATTTATCGCACTAGCACAAACTTTGGCTGAAATGCATATGTTTTGGGGACGCCTGAAATATGTGTATGGATCCAAACGAAGTGATGTGTTGCGACCAAGATAGAATGCAAGAAAAATATTGGTGAAATCAATGAGAAGTTGCAAGTATTTGGAAAAAGAGAAAGATGGATTGAATCGTTGATGGATTAAAATGATACAGTTGGATAGCTATTTTGAAATGACCGAGTGGGCTGAAATGAATATTGAATTGAAGCTGAATGAGTAACTCATTGTGATTAAGCGAATCTAGTAGATGAGTTGTTTTCTTAAGTTTCGAGGACGAAACTTTTTCTGAGTGGTATATTATGTAATGCCCCACTCCGCACGAGGCATTTGGTTGGCTTGTTGGATGATATCAGGATGTTAGACCGTAACTTATGTTGGAGATCAGGAGAATTAAGACTGATGCAGTCTTTCTTAGCTGTCTAGACGGAATGGGTATTGGAACGTGGCTCGCTGGTGGAGCTACGCTTAGTGGGATTGGAGCAGGAAGACCCTTTTATGCAGGCAAGTGGAACTGTCCTCCTTCCTCCTTATTCCTGCATGCTTAATAAATGGAATAATGTGATGCTTTGAATATGTCCCTAATGTCTCTTACCTTGAGTGTTGAATAATTGTGATGCGATGCTTTAGTTGCCTAATCAATAGAGATGCATATGCTGGAAATCGTTGAATGAATAACACATGAACTATTGAACTGCTGATTGAATCACACTCGAACTGCTAATGTAACATAATGCCTGAAAATGAATCGATAATGTCCCTTATGCTTAATCTTGATGAAATGAATGAATCACTTGAATAATAAGATGCTGCATGAATGATACATGGGAAAAGAATTAAATATGCTATTGTTCCTATAAAATGAATGAAATGCTACAGGTCCCTTTGAAATGAATGAATGCCGTTGTTCCTTCTTAGAAGAAACATAATGAGAAATGTTGCAATGAAGCAATGAATGAGAATTGATGAGGCTTGGGATCGTTGAGATCACCAAATGAAATGATGGTAATGTTGGGAATGAATAAGTCATTGAACATGACTTGAATGAGATGAATGATGATGCACTGTTGTCTTTGCTTCAATATTTCACCATGCATTTATTGTTCACGATTGAGTCGGACACGCATTCGCATGGTCATAGGACAACTTATGCATAAGTGATGGGGATATGTTTTCTCGGACGGTACCCCGGGACGTTAGGGCGACCGATCCGGCCTAGGAGGAAACATTGGCGTGCCAGTAGGGGCACGGGTTTTGCGAGGCATCCTTTGGGGCTAGCTACCTTCTCTGGAGTCATCGCATTACCAATGAAGACCTATATGGCAACGTCCGTATGGTTAAACACCAGTGACCATGTAGTCAGGATGCATGCTAATAAA
Organism: Iris pallida; assembly: GCA_029216955.1. Taxonomy (NCBI): domain Eukaryota; kingdom Viridiplantae; phylum Streptophyta; class Magnoliopsida; order Asparagales; family Iridaceae; genus Iris; species Iris pallida. The sequence continues at coordinate 6,028,154 of JANAVB010022600.1, read as the reverse complement.
TGTTTTGTGCAGGCAGAGTAAGTATGGCTGTTAACCTGTATTTGATGCAGGTATGAAAAAGTTGGATATCGGTCAGAAATCACTTAAATGTAATATACTCAATATATGTGTTGGTTTAACTTGCGTGCTTAATGTGCCAAATAAATGTTGCTGTGTTGTAGCCTTTTAACATGAGATCCTGCTTAACATGTTAAGTTCAGTATGCTACAAAAGATGCCTTGCTATGAAATATTGCTCAACCATAACATACATGCTAAGTAATGCTTGAAGTGAGAACTGTCATAATGTTTAAGATGTTAATGTTAACGATGCCTCAATGATGCCTTTTCATGATAACACCTAGTATGCCTCAATGATGCCTTTGCATGATAACACCAAGAATGCTAAAAAGATATGTCCACATGAATGCTACTAAGAATATATTTACATGCTTTACTCTGATTATTGCCCATAAACTGTAAACTGATGCTAGACCCCAAGTAGAAAGATCATTCTAATAAATGCTTGCTTAAATAATCACTTTAAATGTTGGTTTATGCGAGTGGGTTGGATTCTACTCGCCAGTGCATAAATGATGTGCTGACCCACGTTTTGTGGGCAGGTGCTCTTGCTTGGGATATTCTACACACGAAGATTTGGCTTGATTGGTTCCGCGGCATCGAAGATTTGTTGGGCATACAGAAGCTCTCCTTGCACAAGATGATGTCTTCTGTTTATAAAGGGCATAATGTATGGAATATTGTAATCAGTTGTACCAGTGAGATTGTAAGCCAAGTCAGTGTATCGAGTTGTAATCCAATGTATCCAAGTATCAAATGTAAGCTGTATAGCATTGTTCAGTTGGCTTTCATTGTAAAGTGAGATGTGTTGTAAACATTGTGCTTCAATACAAGTCTTGTACTTTTCTTCGATTATCAATAAAGAGAATAAAGTTCTATATGTCTCTGTGTGACTTCAAGTTTCCCTTTATCTCCGCTGCTATAAAGAAATAATGTACTTCTATTCAATAAGAAAGATTGTCCTCATTAACTTCAATTTGTCTTCTTCTGCCGCTGCGATGTGTTTCTATTTGAAGAGAATAAATTTTGTACCATCTTTGCCTTGTACAAGTGCAATACCAGACTTGTACGGCATCACGCCCAAGCGAGGACGATCGATTCTAAGATATAAATTATGTGAATAAATGACTCTACGAATCGGGGCGTGACAATAAGAACAAATTATCTTTATTGATATTCTTTTAAACAGATTACAAGCTCTCAATTCTCTTTGATACAATAATTACATTCTCTAAGAACTTTTACGTATTACAATGATCCCGTTCCATACATTACATCCCTTTATATACAAATCTAACTCTTTGAAACACATGTCCGTCGCTTGGCATCTCTTCTGATTTCTGGCTCCTGAGAATGAGGTTCATGCTATTGCTTCGGATTATCCATCTCGATCCACCTTATACTTGTGGCAACTGGTGGTAGGTCTCTTCGTACCTGAAATGATGGCCCACAACGTGGGTCAGTACACAACACATACTGGCGAATGGAACAAAGGCTACATCGTCTGAAACCATCACTATTCATTTAGTAAGAAAATATTTCTTGTGAGGTGATCTTGCTACTTTTACCTATGTTTATTTCATGCAGCTCAGAGTCAGATTATATTTTTTTGAAAACATCTTTGAAAAAACAACATATCATTTCTTTCATTTCATTGTATACAAGGGACTATTCTATCTTGTGAAGTGCGCAGTGTGTTTCATGAGCCGTATCAATTCTCTTATTCAATGCAACTCTTAGGGACAAAAGCAACAGTTCATTCTTTCAGAGACATATTCATTTGCATAACATATCTATCTTTTAGGGACAAACGAGCATTTTATCTGGGACAACAACATTTCAATATTTCATAAACTCAAACTTAGAATGCATCACTTATTCAGTGATTTTTACCATAGCCGACGATCCATCTCTGCACAAGACGAAGATTAGCATAAACATGATATAACCAACATTTCTTATTTCCTGTTTGTCTCTGCATTGTTAGCTCTTAGCAAAAACGTTAGTGACACATGCAAACTCGATTGCAGCTGTGACTCAAGGCTCAGTTCTGCACTAGTATATGCATGTACCATCATTTGTGACTCTCCGGGTCATCCCTGCATGGATATGCATACATACTAGCAACTGTGGCTCAGGGTTCAGCTCTTCACCAATCCACCTATCGATATGATGGTCCATGGGTAATCCCATGATTAGCCGCTGTGACTCTTTGGTTCAGCTCGTCGCTAAGGACACAGATATCCGGCTACCCTTTTAATATGAGGTCTCTTTTACCTCAGGATAATCTTAATCTCTCCTAGGCCGAGTGGTTCCAGGCGCCCCCAGATACCACCCGAGAGACAAATTTTATCTTATATACAAGTTGTCTAAGACCAATGCATGCTCTAACATTTCTATCAGATGAACAGATTTGTGATCAGATATTCGACACGTTTTCTCTCGTGCCTTAACAGATGTACGACATGCTCTTTCCATGCCTTCTCAGAAGTACGATATGTTCATTTCACGCCTTCCGTCTCATTTTATCTCAACATGTACAATTTTCATCATTCATTCATTTCAACATACAATCAGCGACATGTGTTATCATTCTTATTACTCAAGCATGAAAACAGTTCTATATCATTCAGCAGGCATTCTATTCATTGAATGCATACTATTGAGGGATATGTAAACATTCTTTTATCGAGTAAACATGGCAACAGTTCATTTCTTATTATCAGGCAATAATCTTTTCTTACCATACAAATTATCAGTTCTTGTTCTTAGCATAGCAATATGTGAATTCTTTTACAAGCATACTCAAAGATTACCATCTTGTTATTAGCAATAACATTCATTCAAAAACCTATATTCTTATTAGACGTAAACGAATCATGAAATACATCTTTGTCCACTCACCCAGATCAATTATTTTCTGTTGTAGAGCTAGCAATCCAATTTCTCTGATCATCTAGTGCCGTTGCGGAGCAGGGCACTACAAAAGCTGAGGCTTATCAAGGTACCTCTTAGTGGTGTCACACCACAGTAGCATAAAGTCACTAGCCTCTTTGTAGTGCTGACTATAATGCTCCATTCTTCAACATTAGGCTACCTGCCTATGTGCGGTGCTACGTCGCTGTGACTTGGCCTGAAGCCGAGGCTTTACCCTTGTCAAGGTACCTCATGGTGGAGTCACCCCACTGTAGCATGGAGTACTTAGCTCTTTTATAGTGCTAAGCCACCCGTACTTCCTATCAAGAATGTCGGACATCCACGATGCTCTAGAACTCATTAAGCTACTAACCAACCTCCCACAGGAAAAGTTCTGTTATAAGAACTATTAGTAGACTACAGTGGAAGGATAATATTCCAACAATATCCCGAAGGACTAACTACTGTACCTGATATTTTCCCAATTAGTAGATCCTCTATTGAACCAAAAGCTATATGTCTAATATATTTCTCTTTGAAACAATAGCATAAAACTTCAATGGTAGGATTATACAAACATAATATCATATTTTCTTCAAGCCTATCTTCTTTTCTGTATCCTTAACCAGTTAGCCCTTGAGTCCTTTTGTGAACGGATTCGTCAGATTCTTCTGACTCCGAACATCAATTACTGTAATGATGCCGCCTTTGATGCGATCATTCAGTGCCCTGTGCCGCAGTCGCACAGTACTCTTCTTGCAATTGAAAAGATCATTTGATGTCACTACTGCAGCCACCTGGTTGTTGTAATATACCAGAATGACAGCAATCTGCACACCAACCACTAGAAGATCAAACATGAGCTTTTGAAGCCATTCTGCTTCATATGGTGTATCAAACAGTACAAAGAACTCAGACTCCATAGAGGAGTGAGAGAGCATGGTATGCTTTTTCGACTTCTATGATATAGCAACACCTCCCATGGAGAAGACATATCCTTTGGTGGACATCTTGCTTTCTTCTTCTGAGCACCAACTAGCTTCACTAAAGCCTTATACCACTGTTGGATAACCGTTGTAGCATAGTACAAACTTCTAAGTCCTCTGGAGGTATCTTATCACCCTCTTCATAGCTTTCCAGTGATCAACACCTAGATTGGTCATAAAACGACTCAGCATGCCTACAACGTAATCTATGTCTGACCTGGTGGCATTTGTAGCATACATCAAGCTCCCGATGACGCTCGAATATTCCAGCTATCTGACATTTTTTTCCTGAATTAGGCTTCAGCATCTGATCACACATATAAGGAATATCGATCCTTGGAAGATCCTGATATCCATAGCGTGTGAGCATCTTTTCCATATATTGAGCTAGCGATAAACCTAGCCCAGCTTTCATCTGGATTATCTTAATCCCCAGCATGATATCAGCTTCGCCTATGTCCTTTATACTATACTTGGACGAAAGGAACTTCTTCATCTTCGTGACACATTCTAGATCTGTACACAAGATTAGCATGTCATCCACGTACAAACAAACGATTACCCCTCTGCCCTCAGCGAACTTGGTGTAAACACAGTTATATATCTCGATGATCCTGTAGCCATTCGACCTGATGACTTTGTCAAACTTCTCATGCTAGAGTTGGGGAGCTTGTTTCAGACCGTATAGAGATTTTACCAACTTGCAGACTTTGTCTTCAAGACCCTTGATGACAAATCCTTCTGGTCGTTCTATATAAATCTCGTCTGTCAGTTCTCCATTCAGAAATGTTGTCTTCCATCTGATGAATAATCAGTTTATGGATATCACTTACGGCAATCAGCATTCTGATAGTTTTCATTCTCGCAATGGGCGCATATGCATCAAAGTAGTCAATCTCCTGCTTCTGAGAAAACTCCTTAGCTACCAGCCGGACCTTGAACTTATCAACAGTTCTATCAGCCCCCATCTTCTTCTTGAAGATCTATTTACATCTAATGGGTTGAGCTCCTTCAGGCGGACCAACTAACTTCCATGAGTTATTGGAAGTTATGGAGTCAAACTCGTCATTGACTGCCTCCTTCCAGAACATAGCATCTCTGGTCTTCATTGCCTCATTATAGGTAAACAGATCAGCTTCCACGTGATAGGTAACAAAGTCATCTCCAAAATCCTTCGGCTTTATCACTCGCTTCACTTGTGGCTCAATGAGTTCTGGTTTAAATGTTGTCTCCTCTGCGACAACTTTTTCTTGGACTGCAACTTCCTGAGAAGTACTCGCTTTTTCGGCACTAACAATGTTCTCTGGAATATCTGCGAGAACAATGTTCGTGTCCTTAGCAAACCTGTCTTCAAAGAACTCCGTGTCGCGAGATTTAATGATATGATTTGTTCCAATATCAAGGAACCTCTGAGCATCACTCTTATCAGCATAGCCCAGAAATATGGTCTTCGTGGTCCTCGTCCCTAGCGTCTAAATTTTGATATCCGGAAGCTTCATGTACACCAAGCACCCCCGCACTCGAATGACATTCAAGTTGGATCTGACCTTCAACCAGAGTTCATAAGGTATAATGTCAGATGTCGCGAATGACAATCTGTTCAGAATGAATGTAGCCGTTAGCACTACTTCTCCCCAGTAGCAATTAGGAAGTCCTGCCATCAAGATCATTGAATTCATCATCTCAGTTAACGTTATGTTCTTTCTTTCTGCAACTTCATTGGATTGGGGGAATACGGAGCACTCATTTCATTAACAATTCTATGTTCTTTGTAGAACGATGTGAATTCCAAGGAACGATACTCTCTACCTCTGTAGGGTGTGAAAATTATGACACGCTGATATAAGACCCAGCCCAAGTCATACGCTCAAGGCCATACGCTCAGCCCAAGTCATACGCTCAAGGCCATACGCTCAGTCAAAGCCATACGCTCAGCCAAGGCCATACGCTCATCTAAAGGCCGTACGCTCAGTGAATATTTTATTATTTCCTGAGATGACAGCACAACATGTATTTAATAAAGGATGAATCTGACACTTCGTCTTTCGTGCAAAGACAGCTGCCCCATGAAGATTAGCCGTCATATAGGTTTTCGAGAAAAGATTTTGTCTCTTACGAGGACAGCTCAGCAGCCATCATAAATAAAGAGCCATCATTACTGTCATTTCTGACAGTCTATCATCATATCTGCAGCACGACGCTCAAGAAATATTTGTCAGTATTTGAAGATATGGCGTATTTGAGAAGATTGAGAAACAGCCACGTGTCTACTCCCTCAATGCATACGGCTCCTTGCCATCTAAGTGAGCGTATGGACTCTATACGACTCTTCCCAACTAAGTGAGCGTATGGACTCCATACGACTCTTCCCAACTAAGTGAGCGTATGGACCCCATACGACTCCTTCCAACTAAGTGAGCGTATGGACTCTATACGACTCCTTCCAACTAAGTGAGCGTATGGACCCCATACGACTCCTTCCCAGCCAAGTAAACGTATGGACTCCATACGACTCCTTCCCAATCAAGTGAGCGTATCAACTTTATATGATCCAAGTCAGCGTATGTAAGACATGTGCTTTCAAAAGCTAGCGTATGACTCTTCTTCAAAGACAGCGTATCACAGCAAAGGCATCCAGGATGACTTTCAATGTACAGTCAACACACGTTCTCACGTGTACTGTACTCAGTTACTCAGTTATTCAGAAGTTATGCAACGTGGCATCCATGCCACCAATCTCTCCTAGATATAGTCCACTACTCTCAACCGTACTCTAAGGTGTCTTCACCAGAATTCGCCACGCGTCCCTGCAGTTATGCACACGTCAAGTAACTGACTGAGCGTATGCTTCAGAACAGTTATCCAGAACTCTATAAAAGAGAGTTTCTTCATCTTCATCACAACATAGTCAATTTCAGAGAGAACAGAGAGATTGCCCAGTTGCTATCCAAGTTCTTCGTAGTTCGAGTTTTCTTCATCGCATCGTCCAAGGGATAAAGTAATCGTCTTCTAGATTAGATTCCTACAGTTGTAATTTTCTCAGATACAAAATAAATAAAGTAAATTTATTTATGGAAAGCAAATTGGCGACTCTGCTAGAGAAAGCTGTCTCCTTCAACGAGATAGCAACAACTCATTGCGATATTTCGTCGATCGGCTCGACGAAGAAGACGATGGTCGTACAATTCGACCAATCTGCTTACGAAGAAATGCTCAAGGCGAAGGAGGGCCGAACTGCTTCCTCTGCTCTTCCTGCTGCCAAGAAGAAGGGACGCTCTGTCTATGTCCCTAAGTCTTCTTCAACAGCCCGAGACGCTTCTGTCACTCCTCACGCTGACAAGAACACGTCTTCAACTTCTACGAAGCACACTTCGGCTTCTCTGAACTCGGCAACAGTGGCTTCTCCTAGTCACGCTGACAAAGTTGGTTCTTTAACCAAGTCAGCGTGTCCAAGAAAAACCATCTCTGGACATGTCAAAGTCTCTTCCCCCTCTACTCTTACGACAGCAGTCGGCTCTTTAGCCATTGATGACTCTGTACGTATGGCAGTCAAAGGGCAGCGTACGGCAAAGACAGCGTATGCTAAGCCAAAGCCAGCGTACGCTAATAAACAGGCAGCATATGACCAAAAGTCCAAACTGAAGTCAGCGTATGCTAACAGATACAGTCCTTTGACTGTTTCTCAAAATCAAGCTGGGGGTTCTCTTCCACAGAACATACAAATGATTCCCCCTCAACTTGCACATCTTGTGCCAACCAAGGAGAAAGACTCTTTAGTTAACTCCTCTACTCCTAAGGTCTTTACCTCTGGAGTTAATTTGACTAGTACTCTTACTAGATCAAACAAAGGAAAACGCCTTTTGGCTAATTCCTCTAAAGATGGATTATTACCGACTCCCTGTCGGAATAATACCCATCTTCCTTCTCTCAAAATTTCTCGATCTAAGAATGGCAAATTACAAGTATCCAAGACTGATACCAAAGTCAGATCTCCTACGGATCTTCGTAACAAGCTTCATCAGAATCGTCTCGCTTCCACTGAGACAAGTATATTAGACCCTGATGCAGAATATGCCAAAAACTATGTGGCTCAAATTAATCAGTCTTTATACACTCAAGAACCGAGAAGACAGAAGAATAAAAGACAAGTTTCTACACAGAAACTATCTTCAAGTACTTCCCAATCTGTTCCTACAGATCTCCGGGAGTATTTGCAAAATAAACGAAGAATTGACACTCCATCAGGTTATGATATTGCTCATATTTGCCATGAAAAGCATGGTTGCAACTTCCAACCTCGAGTTGTGATTCAATGTTGTTGTTCACCAAAAAGACGATCTGTTTTCGAACGGATTCAATATGAAATTCACTCGCTACGGAGATAAAATATGTACCTCAATCTGAAGATAGGTACAAGCCTGTATTTCATCTATACAGTTTACAATCTCGTGAATTAATGGCGAAGATGGGTTATGATCTAGCCATTGCTCCTGGTTTGAACTCAGGCAAAGGACCCCGAGCACCTTTAGCCATCACTATGAGGCATAATCAATCTCGTGTTGGCCTTGGTTTCTGGAATGAAGCTCTCATCAAGCATAAAAGAACCAAGAGCAAGATAAAGAATTGCAACATGGTTTTCATAGACCCTGAACCGGAATCTGAAGTCGAAGTTCATGCTGGAACTCGGTCAGGAAAAATATATCTGAAAGATTATGTTGACGTTCCTGAAGAAACTTCTGATGTTCTTCCGGTTACAGCTCCAACACCAGTCTCTACTGAAGAGCCTTCAAATGTTACTGTTGAGACAGTTCCTTCTAAACCAACAACAGCTGACAAAGACAAACAACAAGTCCGCTTCGACAAACCATTGAAGAAGTCATCTCCTACAGGACTTGAAAAGCCTTATGATTTTGATATATTGGCTCAACTAGCCAATACACCAGCTAAATTATCAATCTTCGAGCTCTTACGCCTCTCTAAAGAGACTCGAGAAACTCTGAGTGAAGCACTGCTGCAAGCAGAAACCTGCCTAACTCTCCTCAAGAAGTTGGAAACAGAACCTGTTTCTCATTGCCATAATGTATTGGAATTTATTCCAAACATTACCTTTACGCAGGACGATATGCTGCTAGAGGATAATCGACATGACCGTCCTTTATATCATACAGGATATATCGATTCTATGAAGGTTGATCGTTTACTGATTGATCCAGGATCTGCTCTCAGTATTATGCCAAAGGCTATGCTAGATGCACTGAAGATCCTGTGCATAGTCTTTCCAGCACTATCACTACCATCTTGGGATTCAATCAGGGAAAAAGTGAGCCTTTGGGCAAGATTCGCCTCAAATTTCAAATAGGCGATCTTCGTACCAAAGTTACTTTTTACATCATCGACAATCATGGTTGCTCATACAATGCTCTATTGGGGAGACCATTCTTGCATGAACATAATGTCGTTCCTTCGACTCTTCATCAGTGCTTCAAATATGTTGATGATAATGGAGAAGTTCAGAAGGAGGTTGCAGATCTCTATCCATTCAAAGGAGTCGAAGCTTACTTCAATGACGCTCGCATGTACAAAGATGAATACTCAAAAGTCTTGCAAGCTATGGATAATGACGATGAGATATCAAAAGTCGACACTTTTGTTATTCCTGTAAAAGGGCGTATCACTCCTCCGCAGTCTGTTAAATCATCCGAAGAAGGCTCACTGATAATTCCTATCAGTGGACGTACTACTTCATCACCTGCCCACGCTCCACAAGGCTTACTGATAATTCCTGTCAGTGGACGTACTACTGTGTCGTCTTCCCAAGCTCCACAAAGTTCGCTGATAATTCCTGTCAGTGGACGTACCACTCCCCCTCCACCTTCTCAGACTAGACCATATACTCTAGTCATTCCAGTCAGTGGACGTACTACTTATCCACGATCTTCTTCAAGGGAGCTCACCTCTTCTGAGCCTTTTGTTATCGATCTTAATCGAAACAAAACTTCTGATCGCTCTTTCTCTCCCCCTTTTGTCATTAATTTGACTAAGTCTGATAAGGCTCAGCCTTCTGTTGTAAATACAGTATCTAATATTAATGAAGCATCTCCTTTGCAGTATATTGATGTCTGTAATCATGTACAAAGTTATTTACAATTGCCAAATAGCTTAAAGCTACTAACTATAGGAGTTATTCAAACTCTTCATACAGACGTATCATTGGAGTCCATACAAAAATCATACTTTGTGGTCCCTATTAGAAAGAAGGGAGAAAACCCAATATTCTTCTATAAAGGACCCCAGAATCCTCCTAAGCTGGAAGAAGATGACACAAACGACGATACTGGAAGGTTACAACTGCGTCGCTACAGTCAGCAATGCAAAAATATCATCAAGAATATGGGTTATGACTTCAGAACCAGCCTCAATAATGGAAAAGGAAGAAGAATGCCCGTTCGAATTCCTCCATTAAAATACGTAAGGACAAAATATGGTTTAGGTTACATTGCTCCTACTTCCTTTATCAACATAGTCCATGAAGATTCAAAATCCGATGAAGACGAACGATCTGAGTCTTCCGATTCCCTCTTTTGGGATTCTGACACGAGTATTGGCGATCTCCATCGCTCTATTCTATCCATCAATATGGTCTCTGTTGATGGCCCGCAAGAAAATGATGAAGATGAGGATGATTTTGAAATATCTCCTGAATCAGAACAATGGGCTCAAAGATTAGATAATCAATGGAAATTCAGGTTCGAGCAGAGGGAACCTCCTACTGAAGATAAACTGATCCAAATTGATGTTGGTGAAGAAGGGTCCCCTAAACCAATATTTATCAGTGAAAGTCTTTCAGAAACAGATAAGCAAGACATGATCAAGCTTATTCATGAATATATCGATGTCTTCGCTTGGAGTTATGAGGATATGTCGGGACTAGATCCAAAGATTGCAATGCACAAACTTAATATCATGCCAAATGCTAAACCAGTCAAACAACAACAGCGACGATTTTGTCCAGACATTATGGATGCAATTGAAGCTGAAGTCAACAAGCTTATGGCTTCCGGATTTATTCGAGAGGAACAACATCCTGAATGGGTAGCTAACATCGTTCCTGTCCTTAAAAAGACTGGCAAGATCCGAGTCTGTATAGACTTTCGCGATCTCAATGCAGCTTGTCCTAAAGACGAGTTTCCTCTTCCAATTACAGATGTCATGATCGACAACACATGTGGTTTCGAACGGATGTCATTCATGGATGGGTATTCGGGATATAATCAAATCAAAATGTTTCCAGATGATGAAAAACACACTTCCTTCAGAACACCGATCGGTACATAGTGTTATACAGTGATGCCGTTTGGTCTCAAAAATGCAGGAGCAACATATCAGCGAGCAATGAGCACTATATTCCGCGAACATCTCCGGAAAATAGTCGAATGCTATGTTGATGATATAGCAGTCAAAAGTCGACGAAAGGAGGATCATATCCAAGATTTGAAGACTATCTTTGATTTAATGCGTCAGCATCAACTTAAAATGAACCCTACTAAGTCCTTCCTGGGCGTCTCTAGTGGTAAATTTTTCGGCTTCGTCATTACCGCTAAAGGTATACACGTGGATCCCGAGAAGATCAAAGCCATTCAAGAGATGCGTCCTCCACGCACCTTAAAAGAGCTACGAGGATTTCAAGGAAGAATCACTTATATCAGGAGATTCATTTCTAACTTATCAGGACGCTGCAGACCATTCAACAAACTTCTGAAGAAAGGTGTATCTTTCGTCCGGAACGAAGAATGTCAAAAAGCATTTGACGATATCAAACAGTATCTCATGAACCCTCCAGTTTTGGTACCTCCCGTCTCGGGAATACCATTCCTTCTATATGTTCGAGCCATGGATCATTCTCTTGGTGCATTACTCACCCAGAAAAATAAAGATGGCCATGAACAGGCTATTTATTATCTCAGTCGCACAATGACAGGCGCTGAACCGCGTTATTCTCCAATCGAGAAAGAATACTTAGCATTAATGTTTGCTGTTCAGAAAACGCGACATTATATTATCGGTCAAACGATTCACGTCATTTCTAGAGTGAATCCCATCAGGATTATGATGAAGAAACCCGGTATTCTCAACTCCAGACTAGCTAATTGGGGAATCTTGTTAGCTCAATACGATATGCATTATATTCCTCAGAAGTCAGTTAAAGGACAGGCTCTTACTGATTTTCTGGCAGCTCATGCGATTCCAGAAGATTCTAAATTATATGATGAGATCCCAGATGAAGTTTTGGATTCAAATCTGGTTTTTGAAGAAATTCCTACCTGGCGTCTATTCTTTGATGGAGCATCTAGAATAGGTCCTAACGGCGATATTGTCGCCGGAGTTGGGATTGTTCTTGTATCCCCAGAAGGACTAACTATTCAGAGGGCTTATTCTCTGGATCAATCATGTTCAAACAATGTAGCCAAATACAATGTATTGCTCATCGGTCTTCAACTTGCTAAACATCTAGATATTCAATATTTGGAAGTTTATGGAGACTCCAAGCTTATTGTCAATCAGATCAGAGGAACGTATGAAGTTCGTCATCAAGATTTGATACCTTATCATCGAGCAGCACTCTCTATGGCCTCCTTCTTTGAAGGTTTCTTTATTGAACATGTTCGACGAGCCTATAATGCAGAAGCTGATGCTTTGGCTAATCTTGCTGCTGTATTAGCCATACCAATCAGACGTCAACAAATAATAGTGGTTTATAACCGAGAACTATTCTGTGTTGAGAATAATCTGGCTTTGGCTTTTCCTCATAATCCCCATGAAGATTCTCTCAACCTTGATGCTGGATTAAAGTTTGACAAAGTGTCCTCGTCTTCTTCCGATTCTACTATGGAATATGTCTTTTCTAATAAAACAGCAGCCATAACTGAAGACTGGAGACGCCCATTTTTAGACTTTGTATTATATGACATACTTCCTGATAATCCGAGTGAAGCAGCGTCTATTCGGCGTAGATCTCTCAGATTCTATTATAATCATACTACGAAGACACTATATCGTCGGTCCTACAACGGTCTTCTCCTTCGATGCATCGCTGGTGAAGAAGCACAACAGATAATCCGTGAAGCACATGATGGTGTTTGCGGAGCTCATCAACCAGGTCCTAAACTTCAAGATCGTATCCGACGTATGGGTTATTATTGGCCCACGATGGTGGCTGACGCCATTCAATATGCTCGGAAATGTAAAGCCTGTCAAATTCATGCAGACTTTATCCATCAACCGTCAGAGTTCTTACACCCAACAGCGGCATCATGGCCCTTTGAAGCTTGGGGCATAGACGTCATTGGTCCCATCAACCCACCATCATCAAGAGGACATCGGTTTATTCTAGCAATAACCGATTACTTTTCCAAATGGGCTGAAGCCATTCCGTTGTCTGAAGTCAAAACTTCTAGTGTTATCAACTTCGTCAAGCATCATGTCATCTATCGATTTGGTGTTCCTCGGCGTATTATCTATGATAATGGACCGCAGTTCGTCAGTCAGAAATTTACTCGATTCTGCGATGATCATCGGATCAATAATTTAGCTTCTACAGCATATAATCCAGCAGCTAATGGATTGGCAGAAGCTTTCAATAAAACGATCATCAAACTCTTGAAAAAGTTCGTTTCTTCCAACAAACACAACTGGAGCGAGAAGCTTGGTGAATGTTTATGGGCCTACCGCACCACAGTTTGCAATGCAACCGGATGTACGCCTTTCTCTTTAGTATATGGGTGTGAAGCTGTTCTTTCTCTTGAGATCCAGATTCCTTCTCTGAGAATTGCAGTCTCCAATGAACTTACAACAGAAAACAATGATCGTCTTCGACTTCAAGAATTGGAAGCTCTAGATGAAAAACGATTGTATGCTCAACAAAATATCGAGCTGTATCAGGCCCGAATCTCAAAAGCTTTTAACCGGAAAGTCAAAGTCAGAGCATATCAGAAAGGAGAACTGGTCCTTACTGTCAGACGTCCTATGACCATGACACATATGAGCAAAGGCAAATTTGACGCGAAATGGGAAGGCCCATTCGTAGTAAACAAAGTCTTCTCTAACGGAGCATACCAACTTGCCTCTATGGATGGGAAAGTCATGATGATGCCTATCAATGGCAAATTCTTAAAGAAATATTATGTATAATATTTTCATCATTCCCCAGCAAATATAAAATTCTTCTCTACAAAAGTTATCTCGATATCGTTATCCCCAGAGGAAACCGATATTCTACCATGTATCATTTTCCCAGAGAATTTGATATTTTGTCTTATTAGATCCCTAGTGGACTTAATAAAGATCTTGTATAGAAAATCATGTCCATATTACCTCTGAATTTTCTATGTATCATATTTTCTATTCTCTGAAAATGATATCTCGTCTTTTGATTTCCGAGTCCAAAGATCATGGAAAATAGAATCCAAAGATATCTTTATATCTGAATTCTGTTTTCTCTAATCAGTATTAAACTAAAATTATCTTTGGTTTAGTATCATGATAGAGTTACAAAGTTTATTTGTATATTCTATTTTATTGAAATATGTCATGTATTATTTACCTCTGAACATATTTTCTACAAAAATATCATCCACAGAATTGAAATCAAGCCAAGATATTCATTTCAATCAAAATCAGAACATTGATTACAAATGGGTATCAAAACTTCAATACATGATAAATGTAAAAGATCTATTTAGGAGGAGTAATTATCTCCTGAATACGAACGATTATATTATTTATCTTTTCTTCATGAGCTTTCTTGATTCGCTCTGCTGTTTCAGCTCCAATCATCCGTTGGTCATATTCCACAATAATAGAGCTACGGCGGTTGGTCTCTTCAATCTGATTGGTTTGCATCAATTCTCGCTCTTGCTGTAAAACTTGACAGCGTTCAGCTGCAGATTTACGATCAGTAGCAATCTCTGATTGTTCTGTTTCCACAGAGGCAATTTGCTCCTGAAGACAAGCTAGTTCTTCCCTCAACTTCCTAAGCTCTTCAGCTTTTGATGCTTCATCTTTCTCTAGGCGCTCCATATTCTGACGAGTACTTATTATTTCTTCGTCTTTCGCCATTAACTCTTTGGAAGACTGAGCGAGGAATTCTGTCAGAGCAATATGCTGAGCTTGAGCTTCATTCTCCAATTGAGCAATCTCAGCTGTAGTCAGGGAATTAATATCCTCCTTTTTTATCTCCCAATATTTATGGATGTTTGCTTCTAAATCATTCAGGAGATGTTCAAAAAAGACACATTGGGTCCCATAACCAGCCTGTCTCAAAGCTGAAAGTGGAAAACTAGTCGCCTCTCGAAGACTCGAAAAGGGCATAGTCTCATCCTTCATAAGTCGTCTTGAGAATGTATCCAGATACGAATAAATAATATCTGAATACATCCCCATGATCTTTGCTATCCCTGTATCAAAACCGGGAGTCGCTACAATAGTAGGGGAAGGAGCAGGAGGAGCCTCTATTCTTGGAGCTGAAGTTAGTGCTTTTGGAGAACTCGGCAAATGTGAACTCCCCTCACCCACATCAGTTTGAACAAGTGGGGCTTGAGTAGAACTCATAGCCGGTGCAGTTCCTACAGCTATTGGAATAAAAAAAAAGCATGATCAAAACCAAAAGACAATAAAGCAGAGACAAGACAAAACTCTGATGAATAAAATATTACCTGGAGCTGGTTCATATTCAGTTTCCTTCGGATCATTCAGCCCGGCTCGTAGTCTGTTCAGAGTACTTTCTGACACGGGATTTATTTCACTGCTTCCCGCCCCAGAAGTACTCGGAACTTGAACCTCTATATGCCTCTCCGGCTCTGGTGCCAACCCTGAGTGTTGACCAATGGTCTTCAGTACATCAATTGGTGTTTTAGACGGTGATTCATCGTCTATCTCCATGTCTTCTTCTCCAGAAGAATGAGACGACGGTTCATAGTCAACTTGTTCGCTCTCTGAAGCTTCAGCAATTGGTTTGAGAGAAGTGGCTTCCTTCACTGATTCTCCCGAAATCAGTAAGTCATTAGCTGTTTCAGTCTGATGCTCGGCCTCTACCGCAGGTTGACTAATCTCCTGCGTATCATCGGTCATTGGCGGAATCGATCCTATATCAGAAGGCATGGATGACCCAGCAGGTTTAGGAATATCTTCTTCAACAGGTTCTGCCTTTACAGAAAAATCAAAAGCAGCTTGTTTTTCTGAAGCTAATCGCACAGCACGATCGGTGGGACTTTCTGCATCGAGACAAATTACGGATTTAGTTTTTGAAACTATCACTTTCCTTCCTATTCTTTTTGTGAATGGAACAGTAGGATAATTGTCTTTTGGATCACTACCTGCTTCATCAGTATCTCTGACTCGATTGGAAACAGGAGAAGTCCCTGGAATGGTAATTCCTCCACGATTTCGAGTCTCTGCTCGAGTGACTCTTTTTGGGGCAGGCCCAGTAGCACCTTTGCCCCGCTTCCTCTTCGGGGTATTATCAGCAGATATACTTTCTTCAGCACTCCCGATAGGTACATGTAATGGTTGATGAAGGTCATCAGAGAAGAAAGTTTCTAGAACTTCATCATCAACGTCATCGGTAGCCAAAGGATCTTCTTGATCATGGCAATCTCTAGGCAGGGCTGATTTAGTTGATTTCTTTTCAATATGAATAAAGCTTCTACCTAAGATGCTGAATTTTTCATCAAAGGTATTAGCTGATACATAGAATTTGGCATAAGACGCCAATATTCTAGCTCCTCTCTGATAGGTGACCGGATCTGGCATGGAAAAGGTAGCACCTGTACCTTTAGCAATGTAATATATCCACGCTCTGGCACCATCAATCAACCCGCCTTGATAACCAAAACACATCGTTGCATTGCCTACATGTAACTGATCGTAACCAAATTGTCGAGCAAACCTGCTCGGAAGATATGGTTCTAGATAAGTGATATTGTCACGGCGGCAGATTAAATGAGATGGCCTGATCCTCTTCAGCCATTCATGTTGAACATCATCCAATTCATTGCCACCAATGCCATCAATCAACCTTCCAGGCATGGTCTCATATCCAACAGGTGGAGGAACACAAGTGAAGCTCCATAGTTCTCCCCTGTTTAATATAGTCCTGCAATCTGTCAAAGTGTCATATTTCTACTTTGGTGTGTGACTGTATCTTTCCAGAAAGGTGTCATCTGGTCTAGCCATCCCAGCACTCATAAGAGATTCGAAATACAGAAGTAGCCATCCAAATAAATATGTAAAGGGCATTTCTACCCGAGGAAAGGATGTAAGGCTCTTCCTTGCCAATTCAAACATTCTGTCTGTGTATGCCCTTAATCCAGCATTCAGACGGCATGTCATCGCTGTCAGTAAATCCATCTTATACCCAAAAACCAGACGGACTGCTGCGAAGACAACTCCTCTGTGCATCCTGTCTGCTGAATAGGTGCCAGAAACTACGAATTTTCTCAGCCAGAGAGAGATAAATCCGGCCAGATGACCTTCAGCGGATAATTTTCGGCTGCCCTGCTTAATATAGGTCTCAAACCTATCACCGGCTTTATAAGTGCCTTCGTCTTCCTCAATGACAATGTCGTCATGAGTGGTGTCCCGGATGAGCCTATCAATCTCAGCTTGATTCAGAGGTTTAAATTCACCGACATACTGCTCAGACTTCTTCTTCTTTTGAACTTCATCAGTACGGCCTTGAAATAAATAGGCCATCCATTTGGAAGAATAACAGTTAGAATCTCCTTCTCCACCTTGTCCTTTATAAAATGCCTTACAAATACTGTAATGGCACATCAATTCTTCAAAGACATGAAGAACCAATGGGTTGGCTTCGGAGATCTTATTTATTTCATCAACGAAAGGGATATACTCTTCATATGGCAGATCTGCTGTTGGCAGTTGAGAAATATATGCCATTTCATGAAGGGCGAATCCCATTTCGCCTCTTGGGGTCATGAAGGTGCTGGTACGGTAGTTATACCTCTCCGCTAACGCCAAAAACAAATCCGGGTTTGGCCTGAAACCATAGGCAGTGCACTTAATGGCATCATATAGGCCTATCACCTGTAACTGTTCACCAAAATTCTTCAGAATCCATTTCACAAGAGCAGTCCATCTGGTATTCTCCGGATTTACCAGACCAGTCAGCCTCATTGACTGTTTTGGATAGATGGCATTTTCCAGTTGAGCAAATTTGTTTGCAAAAATTGGGACTCTGACTGGCTTCAGCAGTGCCGAGTTCTCAGGAGGGATGGTGGCAGGTAGCAGTCCTCGCAGAGATGTGACATGTGGTTCAGTACCACTGCGGAATCTTCCTTGACGATATCCTATCCACCCAGCCTTTGCTTGTCGGGATGGAGTGATATCCCACTTCATCTGTCTTTGACAACTCGCATGAAATAAACGAGCTATGTTGATGCTTTTTGATAAACCAGTCAAATACTTTGGCTGATTTACATCACCATCCCTATAGTAACAGTATGATACTTTGTCCAGAGCAGGCTGAGAATTCATGTCAATAGCATCTCCGAAAAGAAATGCTGGCTTCGAATGGGTAACACCATCTACACTTTGTAAAGGAAGTCCACTCATCAGGTTCAGCAAAGTGTCATTTTCTTGATTGGTCAAAAGAGCTATTCTTGTAGAAGGTCCATCGAATTGGGGAAAACGAACATGTGATAAGTCACTTCTATAGTTATTTCCCACAATCCTTCAAATTCAGCCTCCTGAGCCAGAATATCCACTGCAAAAGAAGAATAAAACCTTAGTAATCTTCAACATCAAGAGATGACAAAGTTCAGCATACGCTTAGTTTTCCTTAAGCGTATGGCAGACTCAAAGTTCAGCATACGCTCAGTTTTCCTTAAGCGTATGGCAGATTCAAAGTTCAGCATACGCTCAGTTTTTACTAAGCATATGGCAGACTCAAAGTTCAGCATACGCTCAGTTTTTACTAAGCGTATGGCAGACTCAAAATTCAGCATACGCTCAGTTTTTACTAAGCGTATGGCAGACTCAAAGTTCAGCATACGCTCAGTTTTCCTTAAGCGTATGGCAGATTCAAAGTTTAGCATACGCTCAGTTTTTACTAAGCGTATGGCAGACTCAAAGTTCAGCATACGCTCAGTTTTTACTAAGCGTATGGTAGACTCAAGGTTCAGCATACGCTCAGTATATCCTTAGCGTATGGCAGACTCGAAGATCCATATACGCTCAGTTTATTCTAAGCGTATGACAGATTCAGAGCTCACTTTTTACGCTCAGTTTATCTTAAGTGAATGATTTTAAAAGTTCAGTTTATGTTCAGGAGTTAGCGTATCTCAGTGAGACAACTCGCCATAGCATATTCTTTCAAGACAGCGTATTTTGACATTTCTATCAAAAAAACGCGTATCATACAGAATACGCTCCAAACATATTTTTCGTATAAACAAAAAATATGGGATACGGCTGAACCCTAAAGAGGGAAGCGTATTTTCTGACGTATTTGACCCTAAAAAGGGGATACGTTTTATGATTTTTGTTCTAACCAGAGCCCTAAATAGGGGATAGTTACAGTTCATCATCATCATCCTCACCATAGAGAGGCTTCAATGGGCGTTCACTTCGTCGAACGCGCTCATTGGTAGTCTTCTTAACAGCGGCGGCGGCGGGCTGAGATGACTCCGCAGGAGCCTTCCCCTTTCCCTTCGTAGCAGCATCAACCTTGGGCGCCATTGATAAAGCTTGAGTCGAAGAAGAAGAAGAAGTTGAGTCTTGAGTTTCTTTTTTCTCTCTCGAAGATGGATGCAAAAGTAAAGAAATAAATCAGGTCTTGGAAGACCTATTTATAGAAGAAAAGAAGAAGTTCAAACGGCGAATATTCTTTAAACAGAATCCCTAAAGATTTGCACTGATATTGAGGAAGATAACAAACTTATGCCAGCGTGTCAGGACTTATTCCCACTTTAAGTTCAAAGTAATTTCGAACTTTTGAAATTCATAAAGTTCGAAAACTTTGAAGGGGGTCTTGTAGGGTGTGAAAATTATGACACGCTGATATAAGACCCAGCCCAAGTCATACGCTCAAGGCCATACGCTCAGCCCAAGTCATACGCTCAAGGCCATACGCTCAGTCAAAGCCATACGCTCAAGGTCATACGCTCAGCCAAGGCCATACGCTCATCTAAAGGCCGTACGCTCAGTAAATATTTTATTATTTCCTGAGATGACAGCACAGCATGTATTTAATAAAGGATGAATCTGACACTTCGTCTTTCGTACAAAGACAGCTGCCCCATGAAGATTAGCCGTCGTATAGGTTTTCGAAAAAAGATTTTGTCTCTTACGAGGACAGCTCAGCAGCCATCATAAATAAAGAGCCATCATTACTGTCATTTCTGACAGTCTGTCATCATATCTGCAGCACGACGCTCAAGAAATATTTGTCAGTATTTGAAGATATGGCGTATTTGAGAAGATTGAGAAACAGCCACGTGTCTACTCCCTCAATGCATACGGCTCCTTGCCATCTAAGTGAGCGTATGGACTCTATACGACTCTTTCCAACTAAGTGAGCGTATGGACTCCATACGACTCTTCCCAACTAAGTGAGCGTATGGACCCCATACGACTCCTTCCAACTAAGTGAGCGTATGGACTCTATACGACTCCTTCCAACTAAGTGAGCGTATGGACCCCATACGACTCCTTTCCAGTCAAGTAAACGTATGGACTCCATACGACTCCTTCCCAATCAAGTGAGCGTATCAACTTTATATGATCCAAGTCAGCGTATGTAAGACATGTGCTTTCAAAAGCTAGCGTATGACTCTTCTTCAAAGACAGCGTATCACAGCAAAGGCATCCAGGATGACTTTCAATGTACAGTCAACACACGTTCTCACGTGTCATGTACTCAGTTACTCAGTTATTCAGAAGTTATGCAACGTGGCATCCATGCCACCAATCTCTCCTAGATATAGTCCACTACTCTCAACCGCACTCCAAGGTATCTTCACCAGAATTCGCTATGCATCCCTGCAGTTATGCACACGTCAAGTAACTGACTGAGCGTATGCTTCAGAACAGTTATCCAGAACTCTATAAAAGAGAGTTTCTTCATCTTCATCACAACACAGTCAATTTCAGAGAGAACAGAGAGATTGCCCAGTTGCTATCCAAGTTCTTCGAAGTTCGAGTTTTCTTCATCGCATCGTCCAAGGGATAAAGTAATCGTCTTCTAGATTAGATTCCCACAGTTGTAATTTTCTCAGATACAAAATAAATAAAGTAAATTTATTTATGGAAAACAACCTCGATCATTTCTGAATCTCTTGAGTTGTTGACCGATTTGACGTTCAGCTTCAGCTTTGAAGTCCTTGAACTTCTCGAACACTTCGTCTTTCGATTTGAGAAGATATACGAATGCGTATTTCGAGAAATCGTTGATGGAAGTAATGAAATAGTCCATCCCGACTTTTGTGGAGAATTGCTTGAAGTCACATATATCTGAGTGCAACTCCAAAAGATCTGTACTCCTGTTCACTCTTCTGAACGGCTTCCTGACGATTTTCGTCTGTGCACAGACTTCACATTTCTCCAGCTCCTTACCCCCATATTTGGTGATAAGGCCTAGACTAGACGTCTTGTTAATTTTTTTACAATAAATATGTCCTAATCTATTATGCCATAACTCAAGAGAATAATTGGAAGTAGAAACTACAATAATACTTTCAGAAGTTACAAGTTGCAGCTTAAATATTCCTTCGATACAAAAAGCCTTGTCGAAGTAAACTACTTTGTAGGACATTACCATCTGACCAGCATTGATGTCCATCCTCAAGCTCGTCTTGCACAACACTTCCTGAGACCAGGTTCTTGGCAATCATCGGCACGTGCTTCACGTTCTCCAGAGTAAGAGACTTCTCCGAAGTCAGCTTCAGCACCACTGTCCCAATCCCTTGAACTTCAGCTCGAGTCTTGTTCGCCATAGAGACATTTTTATAAGTAGGCTCATACTTGACGAATAGTTCCTTCCTTGAGAACACATGGCAAGATGCGCCAGTGTCTACCCACAAGTCAGTGTCCACGCCATTAGGTTCAACCTGCGAATTATAGCAATCAGATTAAGCTCACATTTCTCTTTCGAGTTGGGCTTGGACCTGCAATCCTTCTTGTAGTGACCTTTCTTGCTATAGTTGTAGCAAGTCACATCTGGCTTGGGCTTGGGGTTGAAAGGAGCCGACTTAACCTTCAGCTGGTTAACGTCCTTTCTTTTGTTCTTGTAGGGAGCTTTCTGCTTTCCCTTGTGATCACCAGACTGCACCATGTTAGCCTTGGCCAGTTAATTGGTCAAGAAGCCCTTTTTCTGCTGTCCTCTGGCTTCATCTTTAATATGAATTCAATGCAGGAGATTCTCGAGCCGGATTTCCATCTTCTTGCGGTGCATGTCAGTCTTGAAAGTGATCCAGCGCAGAGGAAGTTTGGTGACTATTCCACCCACTATGAACTTGTCTTCTTGCTTCATGGCTTCTTCCTCCAGCTTTATCTGCAACTTCAATAGTTCTTTGACTTGTGGTAGCATGATCTTCCCATCCTAAAATTGTATGGTGAAGAACTTCTCAACAAGATGGATTTTGGACATCTTCTCATCAGTTTTGTAGTGCTTATATAGAGATTCCAATACATCTCTAGTTTTCTCCGTCTTCCTGTAGGACTCCGCCATCGAGTCATCCATAGCATTCAAAATCAACAGCCTGTAGAGGTCGTTGCCTTTCTTCCACTTGGCATGCTCGGTCACAGCGACACCGATAGCAAGTTTACCTGTATCTTCGAAAATGATAGGTTCAGGATCTGTCAACACATAGGCAACATTGACAAGTTGAAGATTCAAAGAAGTCTTCCTCTTTCAAATGTTGTATTGTTCACCGTCAAACTTCTCAAGATTTTGAATTTTTTTATCGAGAATCTTGAACGGTTGGACTCCATCCTTTTTGTGATCTTGCTTTAAGATTGTTAGTTCTGAAGTGATCTAAGGATATGAGAGATCCAAGAAAAGTAAAGATTTTTCGCAAGACAAAGTCTGCACTCTTGCCAACCCCAAGAGAGGCGTAGAGTTTTTTGTGAGACACAAAGTCTGCACTCTAGCCAACTCAAATGAAGCACTAAGAACAGTTACAAACTGACTTCAAGAAAAAGCAAAAAACAACAACAAGAGGAAAGTATTCTTCTCTTTACGTTTGCAGACGCTATAATGAGATAGAACAAAAACCAAAGAAAACACAAAAAGAAACTCTTCGCTGGGTGAACAAGTCACCGGTACTCAAAGCAAGATTCGGCCTACACCCGATCTGCTCCTAGGAACCAACAAGTTCAAAGATGAACCTCTGGAATGCTCTTCGTCACCCTCAGATTCATGACTTCGGAACTCAAAAAGAGAAGGAAAAGTCCTATGCACACATACACTTCGGCTGCTGAAGGCGCGCAAGACTCTCAGGAGTGGGATTTGTGGCTTTCTTTCTCTGTCTTTCAACTCCTCAACTCTGAAGAGTGGTGCTCTATTTATAGAGCAGGCTAGCACCTATGCGCACATAAGAATGCTTATGCACACATACGCGCCGACCAACCAAATTCTATGAAATCCGGGTCTAGCAGCCGACATAGCTGAGTGTCGCGTGCTGAGAACGCCGCCCACGCCGCTCGTCGACAACGCCGCCCACAGAGGCACGTGCACCGCCGATGCCCCACGCTGACAATGTCGAAAGCAACCATGCTTATGTGCCTAGCGTTTAGACACTTAGACGCATAGGCACATAGGTGCATAGGTACATAAGCACATAGGCGCATAGGCGCATAGCTCCAGACGTATAGCTCCTAGATGCATAGCACCAAGATGCATAGCGCCGAGACGCATAGCTGCTTAGACGCATAGCAGTCGAGACTCATAATAGTCTAGACTCATAGCTGCCTAGACGCATAGACTCCATGACGTATAGCGCTGAGACGCATAGATGCCATTACGTATTGCGCCTAACGCATGCGCCTTAGCAGGAAACCGTGCCTGCAACTCGCATATAAAAGAAGCACACGAGCTTCATACGTCGATGCTGACGTGCTAAGTGCGCCAGCAAAGCGTCATTTTGCGCCCTTCGTTCGAGTTTGAGTGGGCTTAGCCTTTATGGAATCCAAAGATAGTGACAAAACAAAGGTTTGTTCTTTGTGTTTTAAACTTAACCCTCTAGAAAAATGAACCCACATGGGACATCTCACCCTATGTGCATACTTCAACACAAGCATAGCTTTATATTGAGTTATACACTTTGGTGGTTTTCCAATGTGGGACTAAAAGTTTCCAAAGAAGAGTAGAAAACACCAATAAGGTCTAAGTAAATTAATAAATAATTATTTATATTTTAACATAACCATTGAATAATTATTTATTATATTAATTACTTTAGTAATATATTTAATTGTCTTAACTACTTATATGTCAATAATTAGTTAGATGAGCAATACGATAATTTATTAATGAAACCATCATTAGTTACAAAAAATATTAATTAAAATCTTCATTACATATTTGTGAATTCTAATTAATATTAGTAAACTACTTAATATTAATATATCATCTTTTATCCTGAATATTACATAGCTATCCTAATTACTTAATATAAATTCTTTGTTAATGGTCTTTAATATTAATTAGCATCAATTATTAGGAACTTAATACTATTTTGGAGGAAGTTATTTAATTACCTTATTGATACTATTTATTTACTATTAGTTAATAATAGTTAATTAGTTAAAGTACTTAAAAACCAAAAAATAAAATAAAGAAGAAGACCAAATGTCAAATGGAAGGCTAAAGCCTCTTTTAGGAGGAGACTATTAGGATTATGGCTCGTGTTCACTATGTTGTGCTACGGGCACATGTCCGAGGATTCAGAGAAGCTTGGGAGGAGTCAAAACTAGTCAGAAAACACGAAGTATCAGGTTGGCAACATACCATCGGTATGCTTTAAAGTACAAAATTTGTCCAACAAGTAGTAAGGCATATTTTGGTTCTCCCAAAGGCATATTAAAGGCATACTGAAGGCATAACACCAACATACGTTCGGGTTGGGTTTGCAATTCAAATTGGTCAAATTGGTGCTCAGTTCATATCTAAATTTACTATTTCGATGGTTCAGTTTGCTCATTGCTTAGATTAAGGATGAGATGTCTATTAATGTCTCTCATAGCAGCATAGGGTTAAGTTGGAAGGCTTATTGCTTGGGTTATTGTTGCTAGAGTAAGAAGGGACTTTTCTAAGGTTTTCAGAGGTCATTAAAGGTGTCTTCAAGAGAGGTTGAATGAGAGCTCCTTGGATTTCTCATAAGGAAATGGTTTCTCTTTGCGGTATTTGCATGAAAGTCTTTGTAGGTTTTTTTGTCGCGTCTCGCTCCCGTAGGAGCGATCATCCTCGCTAAGGCGTGATACCACGTGAGCCTAGATTGTGCTCACGTAATGCGGGTTCCATAACGGCTGATTACAGGCTAAGCTACGGGGTCGTCGCACAGATGTCCCAAGCGAAAACATTGATATAGCAGCGGAAAATTTGAAGCAAAACACAAGTCATGCAGAAATACTCTTTTCTTGATATTGGAACAAAGATTACAATGTGGCACGAGGCCAAGATTACAATCACTCAAGCTCACTCTTCTCATATTACAAGTCACTCTGCTCTCTCTCATCTCTCAATACAATTTGAGTAGGCCAGCGAAAGTTTTAGATAGGCGATGTCTATACATTATGTCATGTATAAGTCCAGACTCCATGTGGCCGTATGCCTCGAAATGCCAAGGAACTCCATGCCTCGACGCATCCATGCGAGTTTCGCGCCAACGAGCTTCTACATGTTCCTGCACATGAAAACTGTATGGGTGTCAGTACTCAACTGTACTGGTGGAATGAGCTCCTCGCCCACCCATACAAAACCAACACATTCATTTACTTTGTGCAACATAATCCCTTTACGATTGTCTTTCTACTCTTGCCTTAGGATCAGTTTTAGGACATAGACTCTCGGCCTATTTTGTGCCTCTAGACCATTTTGTGCCTTGCAACTAGCAACTTACTAATACTTTGCCTCTAGACCCTTCTCATGTCAACGACGTCAACTTTATTAAGTCGTGCTTGCCTTTCGGCCCATACTCAGAGACGTAACTACACGATAGTACCCAATTTCCATGTGACCATGCTACCAATCCATATTGCCGCCTAGCGGCCCTCGTCGCTTATAATCACCAACCGACTCAACCAAGACTTGTGAACTTAGTGTCACCCAACCAACTTTGCCTTGCGGCGCTTCCTGACTTAAACTCGAACGATTAAAATCCAACTTATGCAACTCTATCCAACAACTTAAGACTCGACGCCACATCTCGTGTCGAAGCACGGTGTCTGCGTTACAGCCAAATCTTAGACCCAAATATTGTCTTCTGATCGTGTACATGTTCAACTCAATTCAATCCAAAGGCACACATGCGGATTGCCGCCCATGCCAACTCATCTATATGAAAGGTCACTAGCACCACAAGCTATCCTGGACTTATAGCTTTGTTATTCGACAATCCTTTCAGCGCAAGTAGCGAGCCCCGCTGAAAGTTTCCGAATAACCTGAGTGGTACCCCCAGCTCGGCTATACCGTGTTTCCTTCTAGGCCAAAATGGTCCCGTGGTGTCACGACCTGCACCCTGATTAGGGGCACGAGAACGTGGGTATGTCCAGCCTACGCCGCAGTGTCGGCGATAGAACGCTATATAGGTCATCTATAACATCTAACATCTAACAACAAAGAAATATAAACCTGACATCTCCGCACAGAGGTATAATATAACATCTCAACTATATAATCTCAATCACAAGTCTAAGGAAGATAGAGCACGATATGGAATCAGATAAAAGGAAGAATCTAAATATAAATAGTAGAGTTATCACAACATACAGTAGATGTCCAACACAAATAATACATATCCAGAATATAAATAAGTCTCTAACTAACATTCGGAACAATCTGATACAAACTGAAAGCTAGAAGTTCTAAGCTAATACTAGGGCACTCTCTACTGGACTGGATCCTCCTCCGGCTTCTGAGTGCTACCCTCGTAGGCCTCATAGAAAGTGGGGCAATCATCTATATCATGTGTAATATTTTGTCAATATATCCAGTCAGGATAGAACGAGCACATCACCTCTAACAGTTCAAAATAATTGACAAGCTCTATGAGTAGGTAATAATAATAAAATTCTTGACGATCAAGTTATAGAGGTAATGTATAATGAAAAGGCAAGTGTATAAAGAACATATGAGAACATGCAAATATGTAATAATGGTAAACCTGTCATGCAAGGTATGTAATAGACAACTTAGAGGATTTGTGTTTTGACCATTAATTTAAAATACCAATTTGTCATGTGAACGGCAAGAGGAAGATATCCAGCAAACTATACACCTACGTGTGTGGCCGCTATTATTCACGCAAGATCAACGGGATAGAAAGGGTAGGTTCACATGTCTCCTAGGTATTTTTTCGCTCGACTAGTATACATGGAATCCAGGTTCTTCGACACATATTTCATTATTTGTGATAGATGTATTAGTCATGATTTATATTATTCGTGACAGTCACACTACTACAAAAATGGTTAACAATGACACTTTATAGATGACACTCATAAAAAAATGTCATTAATAATTTTTTAATCTCAGCTCATTAGATGACTGTTATTAATAACGTATTTAATGATATTTAAAAAAAACAATGTCATGAAAAGTATATGAAGATGACGATTAAAAGATAAGGGTCGTAAAAAAATTTATGGGTGTCATCTTTTATATACGAAAGAAAAGATGTGAGATATAATTTTAATCTTTTGTTTCTGATTGCTTATACTAGGGTGGGATCCTCTCTCTCTCTCTCTCTCTCTCTCTCTCTCTCTCTCTCCATCTCTAAAACCCTTTCAAATATACTTAGGGCTGAGATCTCTTTTACTTTCTCCCAAATCTAATCCCAATCCCGATTTATCCCTAACCTTCCTCTTCTCCCTCAACCCCACCCCTATCTTCGTCCTCCTCGAATCTGCTCCTGGATCTAGCCACCACAACGACGACATCATCAGCAGCCTCTCTTCGAGCTTCTCCAGCAATCAACGAGTCCTCCATCGAGCTTCCTCATTGAGGATCATCCCGCAAAAACTCACAAAGTCCTCGTCGACTTCTCCAGCCAACATTCACTCACGCCATCAACGCCTCCACGCCTCTACGTCGACGACCCCCCTCCATCTCAGCCGATCTGACTCGGAGATCTCGACAGCATCGCCTCGGGCCGAGCGCATGCCTCGCCTGACTCATTCTCTTGCCATCAACCACTTCGTCGGCAGTCGTGCCGCTACAACCATTGGTAAACTTATAAACTTATGTCTTTTGGAATTTTATTTGGAGAATTTTGTAGTTTATAGAATTCGGTTAACTTTAAAAAAATAATTAATTTTTTTTCTAGAGTGAATCAGATACGGTTAGGGACACTATACATAAAATCTTTAGATAAGTACAATAAATTTTAAGGAGAGTAGGAACAGTATCTATGTGCACATAGAATTCAGATTTGTATCTGGAGTGAATCGGATACGGGTTAGGGACACGATACATACATCTTAAGTGCAATAAATAGTCACCTACGTTGTACAATATCGACACTGACACCAATTTTTTCGTGTCCGTGCACATAGATTGTAACTATATATTGCTCAATCTTGCCATTCTCCTATAGTTACTAGTGCAGGAATATCAGGATATTAGGCACTCTTTAAGTCAGAAAAATCTGCAGTCGATCGAAGAAGAAAATAAAGACAAGTTGGCATAACAATGTTAACCTCGTAAGTACAATACCTGCTAATCCAAGTTTCCATATATATACTTAG
This sequence comes from Iris pallida, assembly GCA_029216955.1. NCBI lineage: Eukaryota > Viridiplantae > Streptophyta > Magnoliopsida > Asparagales > Iridaceae > Iris > Iris pallida. The sequence continues at coordinate 5,999,215 of JANAVB010022600.1, read as the reverse complement.
TACAAAGGTTTTCAGTATCAGTTTCAGACTCTTCCTATGGGACCTGGTAACTTCAGTATAAAAATTAGCTTATATCTTATCTTAGAGACTTGGAAACTTCTTGTTCTCTACTTGCCTTGATAGACATTCTATACTTCTACTGGTTGTAGTATTGTTGCTTGGTTTCATTATATCCATTTTTCCTTTAGAAAAGGAGAAAAAATAGGAATTGCGAAAACAAAAAATACAATAAATTTAACATTTATCTTAGAATATGCAAGGGTTTAGAAAGATCTATTTTGATTGTATCACTCTCTTCCTGCTTGGTGTTCAAACCTTCATTAAGTTCAATATATTTTCTGATACACAAGAATGGTTTCATGTCTTGTATATTATCCGAAGATTACAGGAACTCAAAACACTTTGTTCCTAACATTGATCAATATCACACCCTTTTTGACTTCTTTCATTTTTTTTCCCTATGCTTATAATGAATCCAAATATTGCTTTCTTTGACAAATAGGAGATTATATATATTTGTACAAGTTATCTTAAGCTAGTGAACAGTGGTGAATCGGTGAGACCCATTGTTTTTTTTTCATTTACTTAATTGTTATATCCTCTTCAACAGTTTTGCACATGCTAAGTATCTCTACTATACTTTCCACTCTGACCATAATGTAACATTCCTAATATGATTATGTTTCATTTCATTTGACTCTCATATTTAGATTTCTTCAAACTATTACAGGATATGCTGGGAGAACATGGAAACTATTTCTCAGCTACTTTAAGTGCCAAGAGAATCTGTTCAGCATTAGATTCACTTAAATTGACAATGTATTTCTGGCTGATGCCCCATAAAGTTGCAGTATGGATATATTTGCAGGTGAGCCTGAATACATTTTCCAAAATTACTTTTTCTATATTTTTGAAGTATATTATGTTATTACCTCCACTTCGTTACTGAATTATAATCCTTACTTGTGCCTACTATTAGAGTGTCGTGTAACCTAGCAACAAAAATCATGATCGAGTGAAAGAGAAAGAACATATGATAACTTGATTTACTGTAGGTAGGATCTAAATTTTATCCTACCAATTGCTAAAATAACCTTTCTTCATTTTAATAATGATCATATTCCGTATATAAAAGGTATATAAAATATCAGGTTCAAAATTAAGAGTAACCTTACATAATTGTTGATATGTAATACTTAGATATTGTACAATTAGATATTTTCAAACAGGGTCAATAGCAACCTGTGTTAATTGTACACTTCTTTTCCTTCACAATTATCATTAGAAATATTGAAAATAAGATAACTAGAATGCATATAAGGGAACATATTGCATAAATGGATACCATAACGAACAACTTGACCCCATAACGAACAACTAGAATGCACATAAGGAAAAACATATTGCATAAATGGATACCATAACCCCACATAAGGAAAAACATATTGCATAAATGGATACCATAACCTTTCTTAGTTTGTGTGGAAGCCTTAACTACACAACCTAAAGAAACATAAAAAACATAACTTGCTAAAAGAAAAAAAATTATGTGTGATCAGTTGAACTCCTAAAATTACTGTATCACTTAAATGGTGGAATTTTTTTTGCTCTTGTATGCAAAAAGTTTGTATCCTTGACAATAAGATGGAAAATTCCTGAAACATGGTTACTTCGAGGAGACATTATCCTAAGGACATAAATAAATATTGTTAGTATGAAACATACATCTTTTCCTTGTAATTTACATGTCTTGGCTTATGTTTTTTATATGTTCTCGTGTGCATTACCTACTTAATTGCAATAAGAGTGATAACTATCAGCATATCCTAATAGTGAATGTCACCCCCACTTTTCGAATTAGGGGTATTTTCGTCATTTTCAAGTTTTATAATTTTTTTTAGGAATTTTATTTGATTTTATATGATTTTTAGGAATTTATTTGGGTTGGTTTGGATTTTATCCAATTCGGACTCAAGTTGGAGACCCGGGTAGCCTGGACCCTAGTGGGACCCACATACTAGCTGGGCTTAGCCCACATACCATCCCAATTAGGCTAGAAATCATAAACCCAATTTTTCCATGGCTTAATTTGTCATATTAGAGCTTAATTGGTTGATTAGGAACAAACCGAACCAACCCGAAACAAACCGAACCCAAAACTAAGTCTATTGGGTTTAGGCTTATTGGATCCTACCCAAACCCATTTCCCCACACCTTGGCCGGCCAAGAGAGCAGCCCCCCCCTTTCTTCTTCATTAAGTCACAACATCTCTCTCTCTCTTTCAAAACCATTTTTCTTCCAAGCTCTCTCTCTCTCCAAGAACCCACTCTAGGTATGATTTTAATTCTTCATTTATTACTCCAATTCATTTAATGTCTTCACAATAGTTAGGGAGGATGAGATTCTCTACCATTTGCCCATAAATTTTGTAGGATTTTCTAGAAATTTAGGTTGAGGTTTAATTAGGGGTTAATATATATATATATATATATATGTATGTATATATATATATGGAGGATTATTTATGTGTATATATATTATGTGGTGTGGTGTTGTGTTGTGTTGGGAGGGGGCATTGACAGGTTCGGCCAAGGGGGGGGGGAGTGGTTTGAGTGTGTGTGTGTATTTTTGGAGATATATGTGTTTATATACATTATTTTATATATATATATATATAGTTATACATATTTGTGGTTCATATGTAATGGGATATATATATGTATGTGGTTGTGTGTATGTGTCTGTATATATATATAGATATGTATGTGTCAGAATAGGAAGGAGAATGGGAAGGAGAATGAGGAAGGAGAATAGGAAGGAGAATGAGAAGGAGAATGGGAAGGAGAATGAGGAAGGAGAATAGGAAGGAGAATGAGAAGGAGAATGGGAAGGAGAATGAGGAAGGAGAATAGGAAGGAGAATGAGAAGGAGAATGGAAAGGAGAATGAGGAAGGAGAATAGGAAGGAGAATGGGAAGGAGAATGAGGAAGGAGAATAGGAAGGAGAATGGGAAGAAGAATGAGGAAGGAGAATAGGAAGAAGAATAGGAAGAAGAATGAGAAGGAGAATGGGAAGGAGAATGAGGAAGGAGAATAGGAAGGAGAATGGAAAGGAGAATGAGGAAGGAGAATGGGAAGGAGGAGAATGGGAAGGAGAATGGGAAGGAGAATGAGGAAGGAGAATGGGAAGGAGAATGAGGAAGGAGAATAGGAAGGAGAATGAATCGGAGTTCGGGTAGTCGGATTGACTTGAAACTTGGGTGGCATGTTGGGTACACCCCACAAATGTCATATTTGAGCCGATTTTTGGCTCGGTTGACCCAGAGTTGACTTTTTACCCAAAAGTCAACCGTGAGTCAATACTTTGTCTAGATTTCACCAAATCCAAACTAGAGTTGACCAGTTGACCAAAAATCAACTGTTAGTCAACATTTGACCAGTTTGACCTAGAGTTGACCAGAGTTGACCAGTTGACCGAAAGTCAACTGTAGGCCAACTCTTGATCCCGTTTGACTTTCTTCGACTTGTTTTGACCCGTGATACCTGGTATGACCTAGGATTGACTTGGTTAGGCTTAGATTGACTTGATATAACTTGATTTGACCTAGATTGACTTGACAGGACTTAGAGTGACTCAGTGAGACCTAGTTTTGACTTAGAATTTGCATATCATGATTAGATTAGCTTTTCTTCATTATTAAACCATGTTTTGACTTGTAGTATCTCATCTTTAGGTCTGTGATTACTCTGAGCGTCTGTTCACCTTATCAGCTCAGGACCACAGGCGAGTATATTCACTGATAGTTTTTATTGTCTTGATATCTACTATATCCGATTCAGTTGTAGTGTCTTACTTGATTCTCGACACGATAGTTCACGGACTAGTATACGTCGGATCCTGGCATGAGATGTTATTCCTGGACTTTCTTGGTATATGGGTATGAGATATTTTCGTGTTTCCTGTACTTGTATAGACATGGACTTGGGAGTGGGCTGATCACCTGCTTTTGAATTCGGTGTCATGACGTGCCATGTCCGGATCCGTGATACTATTCGGGGGATAGAGGGGAATTATTAGGGGTTATGTGATCAAAGCCTTCGTGATGATATTTTCGTGTTTTGCTGGCGCCACCCTCACCTCACGTAGGGTGTAGCAGATACCCCCTTCCGGTTATCCAGGTTGGCCGACATGCTATCCGTTACGCGGATTGCCGAGCCAAGTGGATAACCGTTCCCTTGTTTTCCTAGTCGATCACATTTTGCCCTAATAATTCAAATCACTTTCTATTTATTTGTTGTCGTATCTTATATTCCAGTTCAGTTTTACTTTCTGTACTTTTCACCATGCTATAATTTTATTTACTCACATGCTCTACCTGCCTTTATACTGTACCATGATTTGAGACTAAGTCCTGTTTGAAAGAAGGGTTACAACCCCGGTCCTTGTTTGGTTTTAAGGGTTGTAACTCGGCTTTCGAATGGTTCCCAAGTCGCATATATCTTTGTCTTGTATTTCATTATACTGTCTCTTATAGTATTTGTCAATTCACATGGAACTGCTGTTGGTGTTTGTACTTGCTCATTTTCCTGACAGGATACCGTTATGAAATTTTACAGATGTTTCTGAGACAGATGGAGACTCAGGCCAGTGCAGTGGCCTGATAGATTGGCCACTAGATTTTATACTCCCTGAGTAGTTAGCACTTGTTAGGCTTGACTGGACTGCGATCCAGCTTTGGATTTTAGAATGTAGTATTATATTATATTCTGTGATGTTATGTTTAGTCTTGGACTTGTGTGGATCTCGAACTTATTTCCTGCTTTCATCTATCATATTTTCTTTCATGCTATCTACCCTAGTTTTACATTGTGATTGAGATTGTATTGCTATGTCACCTCCATTCGGAGTGTATATACTGTACAGGTACCTTTATCTGTTTAGTGTAGTTTTGTAGACAACCTAGACAGCGTTCTACCGCCGATGCTGCGGCGTAGGCTGGGCGTCGTCTACGTATTCGTACCCGTATATCCGGGTGCGGGTCGTGACACGTTTTTGTGGTGGCCCATGCAGGTCGAGTTTATGTAGTGGTATTCGAACTTGAGTACCACTACAGCCTGCAGTAGGAATAGGATATATTTTGAAGTTACTCAATCACATTGTAGGAAAATTCTGATCTTTTGATTACCATGACAACTCTTCTTGCATTTGAATTCAATTGTCCTCCTTTGATGATATCTTATCTTGTGCCATATTGATCTCTTGGGTTCAATTCGTCTTCAGGATGACAGTGACTCATTCTCGGGCAGCAGGGCCTAGTGCCCCAGAGAGGTCAGAACCGGGAGGTCTTCCACCTCCGGCTGCGGGAGCTACAGTTGAGAGAGCTGCCACCTCAGTCCCTGCCCTTCAGGCAGGAGCAGCAGCGACGGTTCCAGGAGGTCTTCCACCTCTAGCAGCGGGACTGTCCATGATCGTTCCTGATATTCTTCCACCGCCGCCTCCGCTACCGACAGATACTCAGGGGATGATGGCCCTTCTGCAGCGGATATTGCAGACTCAGAGCACGCAGGCAGAGGTGCTGCGACAGACCATGGAGAACTCCCTTCAGCTGGCGATGGCAGCACTTGAGAGGGTTGTACCGAGTACAGTTCAGGATATCCCAGTTCAGCACCAGGGACCAGGCCAGAGGCAGGCTACTCGGTGCGCTTTCTGCAGGAGGCCAGGGCACAATAGAGAGGCTTGTAGGAAGAGGTTAGGCGTCTGCCTATACTGTGGGGCGTCCGATCACCAGCTGAAGGATTGCCACGCTAGTGGAATCCGAAGAGACCGGGACGGAGTACATCGGGCACCAGCACGTGACGAACAGCAGCAGGGTCAGGGCAAGAGGCAGGCCGTCCAGTATGCTTTCTGCAAGAAGATGGGGCACACCCGGGATGCTTGTAGGATGAAGCTAGGAGTTTGTTTATTCTGTGGAGCTCCAGGCCACCAGATGAAGAACTGTGCTGCCCGTGCAGCCAGACAGGCAGGCCAAGACAGAGTGCGACAGGCTAGAGGAGGCCAGCAGGGGCGAGCTTTCGCCATGACAGTTGAGCCCACTCAGGCAATAGCAGAGCAGAGTGCAGGTTCCAATCTTTCGATCTCATTTTCGCATTTGCTTTCTTAATTATAAACTGTTTGAAATTCGATTCTATCTGTTCATGATCGATTGGATAAAATTGTTCTGTGATGTGATTTTCTTCTGAGATAAGTCGTATGGGCTAGGTCGCCTCGATTATGAGATTTTAGAATCCTCTAGGGTCATGCTAGCAGGCAGAGTGAGGACATATAGTCGGGCTATGGACGTATTTCTCGGGTATGGGAATTTAAGGTTTTCGCTGCCAAGCTAGCGGCAATGCGAAAATTTTAAATACCAAAATACTAGAGGTATGTACCGTAGTTGAGGACTCTGTGATTATCGTAGCCTTGCTCACTGGCATGATGGAGATTCTGAGTATCATGATGATTGGACAGACGCATACGATTATCGATCTGCATGATTTTTCTGTGTTTATTTTGTTTTAATTTTTGAGGATGAAAATTTTAAGGTGGATAGACTTGTAGCACCAGGTTTCTAATTGAGAGTGATTTTAAATTTTATAGTTTAGTCATTTAATTATTGTCCTTTAAATTCATGCTTTGATTTTGGAAATTTTAATCATTTTAATTTTTTAAGCCATGATTTGTGAATTTAATGTTTGCTAGTGAAACCTTAGAGGCTGTTTGACCTAGAGCCTAACCATGTGATTAGGATGTTTTCAGTATCATTTCTGGCCCAAGGATATTTTGGTCATTGGACATCTTTGATTTATTTTGATATTTTGCATTGGTGATTGTTGATTTGGCTTTTGATAGGTGAGATTTTGTGATGGTTCGTGTCCGTGTCGGACACGTAACAGTTTTTATTGTAAGTGTTGTTGTGTCTTAAGAGATTTTTATTTTGCTAAAATTATTTTTTCTTCTCTTTTTTCTTTGGAAGTATTCGAGAGGGATTGTTTTCTGCGTGTGTTTTTCTGTGAATGCTTTGTTTTAATTTCGAGGACGAAATTTTTTTTAAGGTGGATAGATTTGTCACCCCCACTTTTCGAATTAGGGGTATTTTCGTCATTTTCAAGTTTTATAATTTTATTTAGGAATTTTATTTGATTTTATATGATTTTTAGGAATTTATTTGGGTTGGTTTGGATTTTATCCAATTCGGACTCAAGTTGGAGACCCGGGTAGCCTGGACCCTAGTGGGACCCACATACTAGCTGGGCTTAGCCCACATACCATCCCAATTAGGCTAGAAATCATAAACCCAATTTTTCCATGGCTTAATTTGTCATATTAGAGCTTAATTGGTTGATTAGGAACAAACCGAACCAACTCGAAACAAACCGAACCCAAAACTAAGTCTATTGGGTTTGGGCTTATTGGATCCTACCCAAACCCATTTCCCCACACCATGGCCGGCCAAGAGAGCAGCCCCCCCTTTCTTCTTCATTAAGTCACAACATCTCTCTCTCTCTTTCAAAACCATTTTTCTTCCAAGCTCTCTCTCTCTCCAAGAACCCACTCTAGGTATGATTTTAATTCTTCATTTATTACTCCAATTCATTTAATGTCTTCACAATAGTTAGGGAGGATGAGATTCTCTACCATTTGCCCATAAATTTTGTAGGATTTTCTAGAAATTTAGGTTGAGGTTTAATTAGGGGTTAATATATATATATATATATATATATATATATATATATATATATATATATATATATATATATATATATATATATATATATGTATGTATATATATATATGGAGGATTATTTATGTGTATATATATTATGTGGTGTGGTGTTGTGTTGTGTTGGGAGGGGGCATTGACAGGTTCGGCCAAGGGGGGGGGAGTGGTTTGAGTGTGTGTGTGTATTTTTGGAGATATATGTGTTTATATACATCATTTTATATATATATATATATAGTTATACATATTTGTGGTTCATATGTAATGGGATATATATATGTATGTGGTTGTGTGTATATGTCTGTATATATATATAGATATGTATGTGTCAGAATAGGAAGGAGAATGGGAAGGAGAATGAGGAAGGAGAATAGGAAGGAGAATGAGAAGGAGAATGGGAAGGAGAATGAGGAAGAAGAATAGGAAGGAGAATGAGAAGGAGAATGGGAAGGAGAATGAGGAAGGAGAATAGGAAGGAGAGAATGAGAAGGAGAATGGGAAGGAGAATGAGGAAGGAGAATAGGAAGGAGAATGAGAAGGAGAATGGGAAGGAGAATGAGGAAGGAGAATAGGAAGGAGAATGGGAAGGAGAATGAGGAAGGAGAATAGGAAGGAGAATGGGAAGGAGAATGAGGAAGGAGAATAGGAAGGAGAATAGGAAGGAGAATGAGAAGGAGAATGGGAAGGAGAATGAGGAAGGAGAATAGGAAGGAGAATGGGAAGGAGAATGAGGAAGGAGAATGGGAAGGAGAATGGAAAGGAGAATGAGGAAGGAGAATGGGAAGGAGAATGAGGAAGGAGAATAGGAAGGAGAATGAATCGGAGTTCGGGTAGTCGGATTGACTTGAAACTTGGGTGGCATGTTGGGTACACCCCACAAATGTCATATTTGAGCCGATTTTTGGCTCGGTTGACCCAGAGTTGACTTTTTACCCAAAAGTCAACCGTGAGTCAACACTTTGTCTAGATTTCACCAAATCCAAACTAGAGTTGACCAGTTGACCAAAAATCGACTGTTAGTCAATATTTGACCAGTTTGACCTAGAGTTGACCAGAGTTGACCAGTTGACCGAAAGTCAACTGTAGGCCAACTCTTGATCCCGTTTGACTTTCTTCGACTTGTTTTGACCCGTGATGCCTGGTATAACCTAGGATTGACTTGGTTAGGCTTAGATTGACTTGATATAACTTGATTTGACCTAGATTGACTTGACAGGACTTAGAGTGACTCAGTGAGACCTAGTTTTGACTTAGAATTTGCATATCATGATTAGATTAGCTTTTCTTCATTATTAAACCATGTTTTGACTTGTAGTATCTCATCTTTAGGTCTGTGATTACTCTGAGCATCTGTTCACCTTATCAGCTCAGGACTACAGGCGAGTACATTCACTGATAGTTTTCATTGTCTTGATATCTACTATATCCGATTCAGTTGTAGTGTCTTACTTGATTCTCGACACGATAGTTCATGGACTAGTATACGTCGGATCCTGGCATGAGATGTTATTCCTGGACTTTCTTGGTATATGGGTATGAGATATTTTTGTGTTTTCTGTACTTGTATAGACATGGACTTGGGAGTGGGCTGATCACCTGCTTTTGAATTTGGTGTCATGACGTGCCATGTCCGGATCCGTGATACTATTCGGGGGATAGAGGGGAATTATTAGGGGTTATGTGATCAAAGCCTTCGTGATGATATTTCTGTGTTTTGCTGGCGCCACCCTCACCTCACGTAGGGTGTAGCAGATACCCCCTTCCGGTTATCCAGGTTGGCCGGCATGCTATCCGTTACGCGGATTGCCGAGCCAAGTGGATAACCGTTCCCTTGTTTTCCTAGCCGATCACATTTTGCCCTAATAATTCAAATCACTTTCTATTTATTTGTTGTCGTATCTTATATTCCAGTTCAGTTTTACTTTCTGTACTTTTCACCATGCTATGATTTCATTTACTCACATGCTCTACCTGCCTTTATACTGTACCATGATTTGAGACTAAGTCCTGTTTGAAAGAAGGGTTACAACCCCGGTCCTTGTTTGGTTTTAAGGGTTGTAACTCGGCTTTCGAATGGTTCCCAAGTCGTATATATCTTTGTCTTGTATTTCATTATACTGTCTCTTATAGTATTTGTCAATTCACATGGAACTGCTGTTGGTGTTTGTACTTGCTCATTTTCCTGACAGGATACCGTAATGAAATTTTACAGATGTTTCTGAGACAGATGAAGACTCAGGCCAGGGCAGTGGCCTGATAGATTGGCCACTAGATTTTATACTCCCTGAGTAGTTAGCACTTGTTAGGCTTGACTGGACTGCGATCCAGCTTTGGATTTTAGAATGTAGTATTATATTATATTCTGTGATGTTATGTTTAGTCTTGGACTTGTGTGGATCTCGAACTTATTTCCTGCTTTCATCTATCATATTTTCTTTCATGCTATCTACCCTAGTTTTACATTGTGATTGAGATTGTATTGCTATGTCACCTCCATTCGGAGTGTATATACTGTACAGGTACCTTTATCTGTTTAGTGTAGTTTTGTAGACAACCTAGACAGCGTTCTACCGCCGATGCTGCGGCGTAGGCTGGGCGTCGTCTACGTATTCGTACCCGTATATCCGGGTGCGGGTCGTGACACGTTTTTGTGGTGGCCCACGCAGGTCGAGTTTATGTAGTGGTATTCGAACTTGAGTACCACTACAGCCTGCAGTAGGAATAGGATATATTTTGAAGTTACTCAATCACATTTTAGGAAAATTCTGATCTTTTGATTACCATGACAACTCTTCTTGCATTTGAATTCAATTGTCCTCCTTTGATAATATCTTATCTTGTGCCATATTGATCTCTTGGGTTCAATTCGTCTTCAGGATGACAGTGACTCATTCTCGGGCAGCAGGGCCTAGTGCCCCAGAGAGGTCAGATCCGGGAGGTCTTCCACCTCCGGCTGCGGGAGCTACAGTTGAGAGAGCTGCCACCTCAGTCCCTGCCCTTCAGGCAGGAGCAGCAGCGACGGTTCCAGGAGGTCTTCCACCTCTAGCAGCGGGACTGTCCATGATCGTTCCTGATATTCTTCCACCGCCGCCTCCGCTACCGACAGATACTCAGGGGATGATGGCCCTTCTGCAGCAGATATTGCAGACTCAGAGCACGCAGGCAGAGATGCTGCGACAGACCATGGAGAACTCCCATCAGCTGGCGATGGCAGCACTTGAGAGGGTTGTACCGAGTACAGTTCAGGATATCCCAGTTCAGCACCAGGGACCAGGCCAGAGGCAGGCTACTCGGTGCGCTTTCTGCAGGAGGCCAGGGCACACTAGAGAGGCTTGTAGGAAGAGGTTAGGCGTCTGCCTATACTGTGGGGCGTCCGATCACCAGCTGAAGGATTGCCACGCTAGTGGAATCCGAAGAGACCGGAACGGAGTACATCGGGCACCAGCACGTGACGAACAGCAGCAGGGTCAGGGCAAGAGGCAGGCCGTCCAGTGTGCTTTCTGCAAGAAGATGGGGCACACCCGGGATGCTTATAGGATGAAGCTAGGAGTTTGTTTATTCTGTGGAGCTCCAGGCCACCAGATGAAGAACTGTGCTGCCCGTGCAGCCAGACAGGCAGGCCAAGACAGAGTGCGGCAGGCTAGAGGAGGCCAGCAGGGGCGAGCTTTCGCCATGACAGTTGAGCCCACTCAGGCAATAGCAGAGCAGAGTGCAGGTTCCAATCTTTCGATCTCATTTTCGCATTTGCTTCCTTAATTATAAACTGTTTGAAATTCGATTCTATCTGTTCATGATCGATTGGATGAAATTGTTCTGTGATGTGATTTTCTTCTGAGATAAGTCGTATGGGCTAGGTCGCCTCGATTATGAGATTTTAGAATCCTCTAGGGTCATGCTAGCAGGCAGAGTGAGGACATATAGTCGGGCTATGGACGTATTTCTCGGGTGTGGGAATTTAAGGTTTTCGCTGCCAAGCTAGCGGCAATGCGAAAATTTTAAATACCATAATACTAGAGGTATGTACCGTAGTTGAGGACTCTGTGATTATCGTAGCCTTGCTCACTGGCATGACGAAGATTCTGAGTATCATGATGATTGGACAGACGCATACGATTATCGATCTGCATGATTTTTCTGTGTTTATTTTGTTTTAATTTTTGAGGATAAAAATTTTAAGGTGGATAGACTTGTAGCACCAGGTTTCTAATTGAGAGTGATTTTAAATTTTATAGTTTAGTCATTTAATTATTGTCCTTTAAATTCATGCTTTGATTTTGGAAATTTTAATCATTTTAATTTTTTAAGCCATGATTTGTGAATTTAATGTTTTGCTAGTGAAACCTTAGAGACTGTTTGACCTAGAGCCTAACCATGTGATTAGGATATTTTCAGTATCATTTCTGGCCCAAGGATATTTTGGTCATTGGACATCTTTGATTTATTTTGATATTTTGCATTGGTGATTGTTGATTTGGCTTTTGATAGGTGAGATTTTGTGATGGTTCGTGTCCGTGTCGGACACGTAACAGTTTTTATTGTAAGTGTTGTTGTGTCTTAAGAGATTTTTATTTTGCTAAAATTATTTTTTCTTTTCTCTTTTTTCTTTGGAAGTATTCGAGAGGGATTGTTTTCTGCGTGTGTTTTTCTGTGAATGCTTTGTTTTAATTTCGAGGACGAATTTTTTTTTTTAAGGTGGATAGATTTGTCACCTCCACTTTTCGAATTAGGGGTATTTTCGTCATTTTCAAGTTTTATAATTTTTTTTAGGAATTTTATTTGATTTTATATGATTTTTAGGAATTTATTTGGGTTGGTTTGGATTTTATCTAATTCGGACTCAAGTTGGAGACCCGGGTAGCCTAGACCCTAGTGGGACCCACATACTAGCTGGGCTTAGCCCACATACCATCCCAATTAGGCTAGAAATCATAAACCCAATTTTTCCATGGCTTAATTTGTCATATTAGAGCTTAATTGGTTGATTAGGAACAAACCGAACCAACCCGAAACAAACCGAACCCAAAACTAAGTCTATTGGGTTTGGGCTTATTGGATCCTACCCAAACCCATTTCCCCACACCATGGCCGGCCAAGAGAGCAGCCCCCCCCCCTTTCTTCTTCATTAAGTCACAACATCTCTCTCTCTCTTTCAAAACCATTTTTCTTCCAAGCTCTCTCTCTCTCCAAGAACCCACTCTAGGTATGATTTTAATTCTTCATTTATTACTCCAATTCATTTGATGTCTTCACAATAGTTAGGGAGGATGAGATTCTCTACCATTTGCCCATAAATTTTGTAGGATTTTCTAGAAATTTAGGTTGAGGTTTAATTAGGGGTTAATATATATATATATATATATATGTATGTATATATATATATGGAGGATTATTTATGTGTATATATATTATGTGGTGTGGTGTTGTGTTGTGTTGGGAGGGGGCATTGACAGGTTCGGCCAAGGGGGGGAGTGGTTTGAGTGTGTGTGTGTATTTTTGGAGATATATGTGTTTATATACATCATTATATATATATATATATATATATATATATATATATATATATATATATATATATATATATATATATATATATATATATATATAGTTATATATATTTGTGGTTCATATGTAATGGGATATATATATGTATGTGGTTGTGTGTATGTGTCTGTATATATATATAGATATGTATGTGTCAGAATAGGAAGGAGAATGGGAAGGAGAATGAGGAAGGAGAATAGGAAGGAGAATGAGAAGGAGAATGGGAAGGAGAATGAGGAAGGAGAATAGGAAGGAGAATGAGAAGGAGAATGGGAAGGAGAATGAGGAAGGAGAATGAGAAGGAGAATGGGAAGGAGAATGAGGAAGGAGAATAGGAAGGAGAATGAGAAGGAGAATGGGAAGGAGAATGAGGAAGGAGAATAGGAAGGAGAATGAGAAGGAGAATGAGGAAGGAGAATAGGAAGGAGAATGGGAAGGAGAATGAGGAAGGAGAATAGGAAGGAGAATGGGAAGGAAATGAGGAAGGAGAATAGGAAGGAGAATGAGAAGGAGAATGGAAAGGAGAATGAGGAAGGAGAATAGGAAGGAGAATGGGAAGGAGAATGAGGAAGGAGAATGGGAAGGAGAATGGGAAGGAGAATGAGGAAGGAGAATGGGAAGGAGAATGAGGAAGGAGAATAGGAAGGAGAATGAATCGGAGTTCGGGTAGTCGGATTGACTTGAAACTTGGGTGGCATATTGGGCACACCCCACAAATGTCATATTTCAGCCGATTTTTGGCTCGGTTGACCCAGAGTTGACTTTTTACCCAAAAGTCAACCGTGAGTCAACACTTTGTCTAGATTTCACCAAATCCAAACTAGAGTTGACCAGTTGACCAAAAATCAACTGTTAGTCAACATTTGACCAGTTTGACCTAGAGTTGACCAGAGTTGACCAGTTGACCGAAAGTCAACTGTAGGCCAACTCTTGATCCCGTTTGACTTTCTTCGACTTGTTTTGACCCGTGATGCCTGGTATGACCTAGGATTGACTTGGTTAGGCTTAGATTGACTTGATATAACTTGATTTGACCTAGATTGACTTGACAGGACTTAGAGTGACTCAGTGAGACCTAGTTTTGACTTAGAATTTGCATATCATGATTAGATTAGCTTTTCTTCATTATTAAACCATGTTTTGACTTGTAGTATCTCATCTTTAGGTCTGTGATTACTCTGAGCGTATGTTCACCTTATCAGCTCAGGACCACAGGCGAGTACATTCACTGATAGTTTTCATTGTCTTGATATCTACTATATCCGATTCAGTTGTAGTGTCTTACTTGATTCTCGACACGATAGTTCACGGACTAGTATACGTCGGATCCTGGCATGAGATGTTATTCCTGGACTTTCTTGGTATATGGGTATGAGATATTTTCGTGTTTCCTGTACTTGTATAGACATGGACTTGGGAGTGGGCTGATCACCTGCTTTTGAATTCGGTGTCATGACGTGCCATGTCCGGATCCGTGATACTATTCGGGGGATAGAGGGGAATTATTAGGGGTTATGTGATCAAAGCCTTCGTGATGATATTTTCGTGTTTTGCTGGCGCCACCCTCACCTCACGTAGGGTGTAGCAGATATCCCCTTCCGGTTATCCAGGTTGGCCGGCATGCTATCCGTTACGCGGATTGCCGAGCCAAGTGGATAACCGTTTCCTTGTTTTCCTAGCCGATCACATTTTGCCCTAATAATTCAAATCACTTTCTATTTATTTGTTGTCGTATCTTATATTCCAGTTCAGTTTTACTTTCTGTACTTTTCACCATGCTATGATTTCATTTACTCACATGCTCTACCTGCCTTTATACTGTACCATGATTTGAGACTAAGTCCTGTTTGAAAGAAGGGTTACAACCCCGGTCCTTGTTTGGTTTTAAGGGTTGTAACTCGGCTTTCGAATGGTTCCCAAGTCGCATATATCTTTGTCTTGTATTTCATTATACTGTCTCTTATAGTATTTGTCAATTCACATGGAACTGCTGTTGGTGTTTGTACTTGCTCATTTTCCTGACAGGATACCGTTATGAAATTTTACAGATGTTTCTGAGACAGATGAAGACTCAGGCCAGGGCAGTGGCCTGATAGATTGGCCACTAGATTTTATACTCCCTGAGTAGTTAGCACTTGTTAGGCTTGACTGGACTGCGATCCAGCTTTGGATTTTAGAATGTAGTATTATATTATATTCTGTGATGTTATGTTTAGTCTTGGACTTGTGTGGATCTCGAACTTATTTCCTGCTTTCATCTATCATATTTTCTTTCATGCTATCTACCCTAGTTTTACATTGTGATTGAGATTGTATTGCTATGTCACCTCCATTCGGAGTGTATATACTGTACAGGTACCTTTATCTGTTTAGTGTAGTTTTGTAGACAACCTAGACAGCGTTCTACCGCCGATGCTGCGGCGTAGGCTGGGCGTCGTCTACGTATTCGTACCCGTATATCCGGGTGCGGGTCGTGACAGTGAATATCTACTTTTGTTGAAAGTGACATAGTGAAGGTTTGCATTCATTAAATTCCTTGATAAATATGGTTTATAAATAACAATATGGCACTAGATTCTTTGTTTTTAAAAAAGAAGAAGAATAAAAAATAATAGAAAATATAAGTAGTCAAAAACAGGATCAAGTAGACAGAACAAGTACTGGTATTTAAGGCATTAGAAGAAGAACTAATTAACTGATGGGGGTAACTAAAACTGAAAACCACCTTTCATTCTTATTTTACTTGAGATTCATCTTGTTGCTTGCGAGTCTGATAGATTATCAAGTTGAACTTGGCCCTTGATTTCTTTTGAAGACACCTATCTCGAGATTTAATATTATTGGTTACATGACCAATGCTCATATCCTTGTATATTGATCGAAGCAGTTGTATAGTTATGTATGTGTTATATTACTTTGCTAACTTTTGAGAGAGGTACCTTAATGGAGAAAAGTGGAGGGATTGAGCATTCACATATATCATCTACTCCGCAGATGATTGTTACATTGTCACCAAAGGTGTGATTCTCTTAAATATGTACTCTTTTGTGAAGTTTCGCCTTAATTGTAGCAAATAAAGTTGTTTTGATTGAGCATTGAGCATTCACCTATATACATGATTGTTCTTGCATGTGATGGTTAATGTTGATGGGAACTTGCTCACTACAATGACCATCAAGCATTTCATCTTGAGGCTGCCTTATCATTCAAAAAGTGTAATCTACCAATCCATCCTTATTTAATTAGAATGTCACATGATTTTATTATGTCTCTAAACTATTTGCTATATTATAACTGACAGACATATTCGAAATGATCTAATATCGATGATATGGCAAAAACAAGGAGAGTATTGGGGCTGGATTGGCCTGAACCCTTAGTTACATTCGCTCTGTCATGTGGGAGTTGGTCCTCGCATGTCGTATGTTCTTTCAGTAGCACTGTCTAATTGGTTAAATGTTATCTTTATAGTATGTTGCACATGATTGACTAGTTGTTATTGCTTCCAGTTAGGTGAGGGTTTACACTGTATCTCAAGTCGAGAAGCAACTGGAAACAACAAAGAGGAATTATTTGCAAGCATCGATTGGCATTTTTTTTGCTGGATAGGATGCCGATTCTTAAACTGTTGGTTTGGTATTTACTAGTCTTTGGAAAGGATGTTGAGTCACTGATGGACTGGATTTGCTTGCAGCTGCCAAGTGAGATAAGGAATGACACAGTTAGGTGTCTGGAGATGGACAGGAGAAGTTTGGTTCTACAACCGATACAAGTATTGTCATATGATTTCAGATTCAGGTACCTCTTGGCCACATAGAAGAATCCCTCCATTGTTGTCATCTCATAGCAATATTCTTCAGTTACATATATATATATTTGCTGCGTATTCAGATACAGGTACCTTTTTCTTATAATGAATGATGTATATTTGCTGGGTATTCAAATCAATATTCTTGAGTTATATATATATATATATATATATATATATATATATATATATATATATATATATATATATATATATGTCAAGTTGTTATTGAGTTTGATAGTCAAGAATTTTTAGAGAGAGCATTCCTACATGGATGATAGGGTATCGTAGAACTTCTTGTCAATTTATTTTACAAAGACCAATTGGGCATGCCTATATTGTAACTTGCAACAGACTACTTTAGTATTTTGATACTTGTATATATAACCTTTATTCTGGTTGTTACCGATACATAAGCTCAAAGTTTCTACTTTTTTTATCCGCTTGGTCTTTATCCGCGTGATGACTTAAGATTGTTAATTCCAATGTAAGTGTTTAGCTAATATATATAATAGAATTATTTACCATTTAGGAACCACTATATGTCACATTTTTTATTGTAGGGCTTCTGCTACCAAATTAGAAAAAGTGGTAAGTTAGATGTTAAGATAATTCTATTGATATAATATTGTTTGTATTGGTATAACATGACATCATTAACGTAATATTGATTTTGTGTTTATTTTTTGTAGCTAGCTGGGAAAACGGATTGCTCCATCAAAGAAATTGACGAAATGAGTGGAGAGATGACAAAATAAATTTATCGTGGATATTGCTAATGAAGACAATATGTACTAAGAAAAATTTGGAAGTATTATTAATTTATTTTTTGAAGTATGTGAGAATGAAAGAATATTGTTTAGTTCAATATTATGACTTCGAATAATTATGAAATGAAATATTTTTTGTTGGTGTGACATATTAGTTTTCTTCTTTATTTTCTTCAATGGAATATACATACATTTCATTGTTTTGAGTTGTCATTGTTGTATCCTCGATAAAAGTAATCTTTTTATGATAATGATGTGTGTTGAGCTGTCATTGTTTTTCAATGTTAAAAATCATCTTTTATAAATAACGATGACACATGTAAGTCATCGTTTGTAAATAATGATGACACATAAAAGTCATATTTTATATTTTAAAAAAGATAACGTGTTTTGAGCTGTCATTGTTGTACCCTCGATAAAAGTCATCTTTTGTAAATATAGATGACGCATATAAGTCATCTTTTGTATATAACAATGACGTATATGAGTCATCATTTGTAAATAATAATGATGTGTGTTGAGCTGTCATTATTTTTTCACGATAAAAGTCATTTTATAAATAATGATGACGCATGTAAGTCATCGTTAGTAAATAAAGATGACGCATAAAAGTCATCTTTTATAAACAAAGATGACGTCTGTTGATATGTCATTGTTGTCTCACGATAGAAGTCATCTTTTGTAAATAAAGATGACATATATAAGTCATCTTTTATAAATAAAGATGACGCATACAAGTCATCTTTTAAAGACAAAGATGACGTACGTCGAGCTGTCATTGTTTTCTCATGATAAAGATGACGGTAACATAGATGACGACCATACAAATGTCATCAATTAGCGTTTTTTTGCCGTCATTGTTAACCATTTTTGTAGTAGTGTCATGAAATCACGTATTTCGAGTCAAGGAATCCATAAAATACCAATCTGTGAGTCCATCATGTCAGAATCAAGATAGAACACTAGTATAACATGCAACACAGGATATATCAACATAATGAAACTATCAGAGAATGTACTCACTTGATATCCTGGATGACTGATATGAATAGATGTCAGAACTGATGTCATAGAGTTCTAATTAGAGCAACACATATTATAAAGAGTTCAATTTAAAATGATAGAAATTTACAATACAATCTACATATTTCTAAGTCAATCTAGGTCAAAGTCAACTATTGGTCAACTCTAAGTCAACTCTGGTCCACCTTGGGTCAAACTAGGAGTCAAGGTTAAGCTTCTAGGGTTTTGGTCAACTTAGATTAGTGGTCAACATCTATGATACCTAGGATATATTAATATATATACATACCACATATATCCTTACCCATATAGTACCACCCTAACACATACATATAGATATCATATATCAAGTATATACATATCCTCACTATGAACCATAACCTATATCTATATACTCTCATAATATATATAGATACTATATAACCCAAAAATATATATATCTATCTATATAACCCTTCCACAATCTAGCATCACCTACTCAAACTCAAACACTTAGACACTAACCCACTAACACTAGGATACCATATCAACCTTGGTCATATTGGCATCCCAATACCAATACCTTGGTTGGAATCCAATACCTGAACTTGGGTAAACCTATACCTTACCTTGATATCTTGATACCTTACCTTGGTACCTTGATATCATACCTTGGTCATAAGGTAAACTAATCATTTACCTTGAAGGTAAAGGTAATTCATATTTACCTTAAGATACTAACTTGGTATCATGAGATACCAAGATACCCCTCAAATATCTAATTAACTATCTAATGTACTAACATAACATCTTAACTAATATCTAACATATAACTTATAGAGACTAACTTGCTAACATACCAATATCTAGAACTAACATAACCTACTAACATATCAATATCTAATATACTAGATATCTAACATCAAACTATCTAACAACATATCAAATATCTAACAAAATACTAACCTCTACTATCTAACTAACACTCATACTAACAAATATTACCTAACAATAATATATATATATATATATATATATATATATATATATATATATATATATATATAATATATATATATATATATTATTGTTAATATATATATATATATATATATATATATATATATATATATATATATATATATATATATATATATATTAACATAATATATATATATATATATATATATATATATATATATATATTATTGTTAATATATATATATATATATATATATATATATATATATTAACAATAATATATATATTATATATATATATATATATATATATATATATATATATATATATATATATATATATATATATATATATATATATATATATATATATTGTTAATATATATATATATATATATATATATATATATATATATATATATATATATATATATATAGTAACAATAGACTCAAGGTTACACAAAATGCCTGTCGTATAGTCGCTCTTCTACCTAAAACCAATACTATACCAATTGGGCCTTCAATAAATTCTAAGATTAAAGTATGTTGTAGCCCTTTGTATTAGCTTTCTGAAACTTCAAATGGATCGCATTTTCATGTCCGGAAGCTTCCGAAATCGCAAAAAACACCGAAACGCATTCGTCTTTCATACAGCTGACACTCAAACAATTCTATAGAAAGTTTTAGAATGCATTTGACCTATTAATATATATATTTGGAAAGCTAACTTTGATACGGTTCTTTTAAAAAAATGGAAGATTAATCGGAGTTCTAAGCTAAAAGTTATGATATTTCTATGTTGCCATGGCTACTAAAAACGTGGATGAATATTATGACGAATTTGGATTGTTTGGACAAAAGAAACACATCTCACTCTCCACACCACTCAAGACACACATCAAACCACACTCCCCTCTCCTCTAACACAAGCACACCACTAATAACATATCGACACACATCTAAATATATGAAATATATCTAACATACCTATTATATATATACAAAATAGTCCATTATATAAAGAGACACTAAAATAAAAAGTTGAGGCTAAAAATATGACATGTAGACTAAACCACTTAGATCTAACCATGGGTATCCAAAGGAAACTCATTCTAACCATCTTAACTAACATCAATCCATCCTTTAACATGTCTAAAACTGAAATTAAAACACAATTAAACCTATTAGACATTAAACCAAACACATGAGGTGTCCTAATTTGAGATCTAATAAGTAGGACACAAGACACAATTCTAACTTGCTTTAGAGAGCTCCAAATAGCCTCAAACTTGAATCTAAATGGGTACATGCATGGGAGTGGATCCTATGGATTCAAAACTAACTAATATACAT
Source organism: Iris pallida (assembly GCA_029216955.1). Lineage (NCBI taxonomy): Eukaryota > Viridiplantae > Streptophyta > Magnoliopsida > Asparagales > Iridaceae > Iris > Iris pallida. The sequence continues at coordinate 5,978,002 of JANAVB010022600.1, read as the reverse complement.
AGGAAAACAATTTAGAAGGTTGGTTTTACCTATTGGAAGTGGAATCCCCACGATACTCTTAAGGACACGGCTCCGATACGTAGATCCTTTCAAAATGGACACTCCTCCTTGCACTTTGCTCCAAATCTTTGCTAGCACCCTCCCTAGGTAGTATAAGAAGGATGGATGGAAGTTTTGATGAAGGAATGTAAGGATTTGGAGATCAAATCAAAGAGAAAAGCTCTCTAATTTGGGGAAGAACACTTTGTGAAGGAAAAGAGGCAAGATGGAATGAAATAAAAGGAAGGGAGGCTAACCTACCTATAGTGGCTGCCATCATTGCCCTATTTGGGTCTTGGAGGAAGCCCAATAAGGCTCCTAATCCCCCTTGGTTAATTTTAAGTTAGGTTCAAGTTTGGGATCAAAAGTGTTAAGTTTAAGCCTCTAACTTAACAAATCTAACAAGTGAGATTAGTCTAAACTTACTAACTTAATTAGTGGGGTTTGTGGGCCATGACTGTAACGCTCCAGTCCCAAAATACTTAGGGCTAGGTACGTATCCATGCCAGCTGTATACATACGAAGAATACTCCAATGTCTGAAAACTCGTATGTATACATAAGCTGTAAAATGCAGTAAACCAAGAGTAATCTAATCTCATCCACAATTGAAGAATAAAGATATCATATAATCAACTGTAATAAGTCTTTGTACAATACGTTGGGCGGAGACAAAGTCCACTACCAACTATATCAAATAAAAGGTACAAGAAGGAATAGATGAAATAACAAGACTAGCCAAATGCAATCATCTTCGAAAGGATGGAGAAGATCATGGCCTCGACTAGAACACCTGCAACTATCACAGCAGCACACACCTGAAGAGATAACCAGGTCCTCAGAGGGACGTAACAAGATACAATAAACATGCCATATAAGTACTGAATATAAAATATACCACAAACAAAAGTGACAAGACAACAATAAGGTACTCTAACCATACTAAAGTGAACATGCAGTTGAGAAATAATCCTTTGACGCATGAGCCCTGGCTGTAAATAGGATCGATATAGTCCCCATATAGGGCACCAGGGGCCTACGTCCGTAACGTCCGAAGATCGTCAGAGGGTATCATGTGCAAGGGGCTACGTCCATAACGCTCTGGAAAACGTCAGAGAGCACCTGGAGCCTGCATCTCCGGCGAAGCGCATAGGTAAGCAGGAAAGTGCAAAGAAGCCCATACATCAGGTATTGTTCTCCCCACCCAATGTAACTGTCAAGTCGCATCCACGACCATGTACCTCTACTAACTGTTAAGTCTCCTAACACGCCTCTATTAGCAGTTAGCCCTAACTTATACGCATGGGGGATCAACCCACACGCAAGAACCTCTACATGCTACTCATCTCACACATCCTCATGGTACAACTGTGTCAAGGTATATACAATACACTACAATGGTAGTCTCTTAACTCTAAGTCCATATGCAATTAAAGGATAATAACAAAGTACATCTAATAACACTGAGCAGACAGTAAATCAAGAACTGTAAGAACTGGAAATAAATGAACAGTGATATGTAATAAAATACAACTGAATATAAACAGTATAATGGCAAGGTATCTTGCCTGATTCCGTACTGTAAATATGAAACGCCGCTCCCGCGTCCACGCCTCCGGAACCCGACGCTCCTAGATAATTAATTAACTAAATTAAGTCACTACTTATGAAACTTACGATATGACTTAATTCGTCAAAGTAATGTGTTAAAATTATATTCAATCTCTCATGGAACCATTTAGATCCATACAATCACACACAGATTCCACGAGACATCGAAACACAGTTTTTGGGTTTCTAACTTTTAATTAGTCGGTTATGCCCCTACTTCAATAACATACTTAAAAATTATATAAAAATTATAAAAATAATAATTAAACTAATTTTCTACAGATTTATCTCTGAAATTCTAGAATTAATATTTCTAAAGATATTTTATGACTAGTTGATTAATAAGTCAGCTAGTCTACCCGAAACTCGCCCGGAACATAGTTAATGACTCATAATTGCTAAAATAACCAAAAATATATTTTAAACAGAAATAAAATAATTTATTTTATAGAATAATATCAAAGGTACAATGGTTGAGTTATACTACAAGTTTGGGACATTCTAGGCCAGCCGGTTACCCGAAATTAGCTAGTTTTGACCTACAAATTTTTCGACCAGATTTGAGTTGCTAAAATCGTGGAAAAATACTTAAAAATCCTAATTTATGTATATGAACACACATAAAATTCAGTTTCGATAATAGGCACAAATAACTCATAGTTCCTTTACAATGGGGTTAATTTTGATCCTACCGACACATGAATATTACGCATATATTTCATGAAATCTTTATGGATGATTATACCTAACAAAAGCCATCAAAATATGATTTCTACAGAATTAATAACATATTTTCTACAGTAGCAAAGGTTTTTAGAAGAAAAGATGTCACGCCCCAGAACCAGAATACTGGAGAGCGGGGACAGACATAGCCAGCTACGTATATTGAAATAGAATATATCTCAACTATACGGTCACGGCTGTCTAGATATGAGGGTTTACTACAAGCCAGCAGTCTCTTAAGGTCAAGCCTATTGTCTCAATCTCAAGCAATTAACAGAGTTACAAGATATTAGAGCATCAAATATATATATATATAAGGCGTCCCAAATATTACATATTGGATGATCATGAAGCTAGTCGTACAAAATGAGAGGACTAGCAAGAGTTCAGTCATACATGATCAACCCTAGGATTTGTTAATCATGTTTACAGCCCGTAGGCAGACAGTAAGTAAATGTGCATCGAGCTAACAGGTGCTCGTCGGCTAAACGCCTCAAAAGAATAAATTTACATATGAGTGGGTGAAACAAAAGGGAAAACCCACTCGTAGCCCGGGTTTCGTCTAGTATTCACCATTGGGCTGGAAGCTTGGTAGATCCTCGGGAGCTGCTCCGAAATCTGGCCACACAAAACCAGCTGGGTCAAACCCCAGAAAGAGCAAGTGCCACAAGAAGGCCACAAATAAGAACAAAAGCCAGCATATCAGAACATAAAGAATAAAAGGAAAGTACAAGTAATAAAAGTACACAGAGCGATAAACGACTAGGGACGTAGAACCATTCCGGGAGCCAGGTTACAATCCTTAAACCAACAAGGACCGGGATTGTACCCCTTCGCCTGAATAGCTCACTGTCTCTACCCATTTATCGTTAGAGATAAGTAAAACAATCATGATCAAGAGTTCCAGGTACAGGGGCTAGACAAGACTTAGACAGAGCTGGACACCATTCATTCACAATCGGCCAAGCAAGTACTACGGCTTACTACTTTAACTAACTAGGGTTATCACAACCCTAATTACTAACAAGATGCAAGTGAGAATTTCCAGTCCCCAAGCCCTGCAGACCATCCAGTTATCCTTCCGCGGGTTGAGAGTTATAGGTGGGTACATTGTCCGGAAGACAAATGTACCCTTAGGTGACTTAGAGGGTGCAACACATGACAGTGTGCTGAAAATGTGCTCTACTCGTCGGCAAGCTACAAGTCCATTAAAGCGCCCAGATAACGAGATTGCCTGTGACTGTGAATTCTCCATGTTCTAGTTTGATCTAATAATTAGCCTAATCCAATTTAGCGCGAGTCCCTGGCCGTGGTACCCTGGAAGTCACGTCCTAGACATGATGCAAGACAAGACAAGTGGATTGTACAAGCAAGCAAACAGGAGCACCCACGGTGTCAAGTTGATTATACGAGTCAAGTTACAAGTTACAAGTTTAGTCAAGTCAGGAGTGCGCCGCCACGGGCCACTATCAAGTTATCAAGATAAATCATGTCAGGGTACTTGTCAGGAGCGCACCACGACGGGCCACTATCATGTCAGGTTGGTCATGTCAGGAGTGCACCACTACGGGTCACTGTCGTGTTATGCTAGTTCTTTGCCATACCAAGCCTTGTACAATAGTCATTCCAAACATATTAAGTAAAATCAGGGGGGTCAGGGGTTGGGCTGCGCAGGGTATGTACTGCGCATGGAAGAGCTGCGCAAGAGTTGCCTTGCGCAAGGGTTACCTTGCGCAAGGGTAGACTGCGCAGGGGGTCAAGGGGTACAGGGTTAAAGGGGCACAGGGGATGCCTTGCGCATCAATTGGATTACGCAAGGGAGGATTGCGCAAGGATAGACTGCGTAGAGTATGGACTGCGCAATGGTCGAGTGCGCAGGTGTCAGATTGCGCATGAGTGGAGTGCGCAGGGATAAATGGCGCATGGGCAGACTGCGCATAAGCGGACTGCGCATGAGCAGACTGCGCATGAGCAGACTGCGCATGAATCCATGCACACTCGGGTTGAGCGCAGTTCGCCAAGGGGCAAGCTGCGCGGTCGGCGCTGCGCTAATGAGCGCTGGCCGAGGGGGAATGCACAATCCAGCCCTGCGCTAAAGAGCGCAGGCTGCTGTCTTCTTCTCCAGGCCGAGAAGAAGACTCCAAGAACTCTAAGGTTCAAAACTTCATATCTTGGTAAAATCAAAATCAAATCTAGATTTTCAAAGTTCTAACTTGAGTAAAATCGAATTCTCTTCCACATGGAAGCTTCAAAACATGCAAAAATCGAAGTTTAATGGATCAAAACCAAGGATTTTCGAAAATGGTTAAAATCTAGATCTAGAAAAATGAAAGCTCCAAATCACAAAATGTCAAGTTCTAATGCTAATCTCCACGGCCTAATCTAGCTAATGGACAAATAAAAAGTGGTGCTTATTTGATGGCAATGTGCACTTGCCTATGGGTTGGGGAGTTGTGTGGAAGAAGGAAGAAGAAGAAGTTGTAAGAAATTAAATGGAGTTATGGAGGAGAGAGAAAAGGTTGGTAGGTTTTAATGAGGGTGGTTGTGATGGAATGGAGGTGGAGAATAGGCTAAGGTGTTCCACTCATGATAAACCAAACCAAACCAACTCCACAAAATAAAACCAAGCCATGGTCCAAAACCCATTTACGAGAAACCAAATCCACAAGTCGAGAAAATAAAATACGTGCCAAAATTAAATTAGGAGTACAAAAATGAAATACAGGAAATGGGGGTGACAATTCTACCCACCTTCAAAGAATTCCGTCCTCAGAATTTAATCAAGGAGCTAGAGATTGCCACGACAAGCTATACTAAGCACAGGCAAGCTACACTAAGCAGTTCAATCATACAATCATACAATCATACAATGCAAGCAAGGAAGGGAAAGCGTAAGGCATAAGAAAGATATTATACCTCACGAGTCAAACAGGTAGGGATATCGCGATCGGATGTCGTCCTCACGCTCCCACGTTGACTCACCTAGAGAGTGATGACCCCAAGCAACACGGACTAAGTTAATAGTCTTGTTCTTGAGCGTCTTTTCTCTCCGATCCAATATAGACACGGGCCTCTCCTCATACGAAAGGTTGGTACCAACAACCAATTTCGAATGATCTAGGATATGGCTCGGGTCCGGGATGTACCGTCTTAATTGGGATACATGGAATACATCATGTACCTCACTTAGCGATGGCGGAAAGAGCGAGACGATAGGACACATCGCCTACTCGCTCCAGAATATCGAACGGCCCTATATACCTAGGACTAAGCTTTCCCCGCACGCCAAAACGAATGACGCCGCGGGTAGGCAAGATCCTAAGGAATACATGGTCGCCGACGGCAAATTCTAAGGGACGTCGATGAGCATCGGCCCAATGGCGCTGGCGATCCTGAGCAACTCGGAGGTGATCTCTGACTCTCCTGACCACTTCAATCGTCTGAGAAATCAGTTCTGGACCGAGCATCTGCCTCTCTCCGACATCGTCCCATGCTAACGGGGATATGTACTTCCTACCATACAGAGCCTCGAAGGGTGCCATCTGGATATTGGCCTGAAAACTATTGTTGTACGAGAATTCCACCAGGTGCAGGTGATCCTCCCACGAACCACCGAAGTCAAGGGTACACGACCGCAACATATCTTCAAGAGTTTGTATAGTACGCTCTGACTGCCCATCTGTCTGCGGATGATACGCTGAGCTGAACTTGAGACGAGTCCCCAAACTTTGATGAAGACTGCGCCAGAAGTGCAATGTGAATCTCGTATCCCTGTCTGATACTATGCTGACTGGCACTCCGTGAAGTCGGACGATCTGCCTGAGATACATTTCTGCTAGCTGCGCCATCGACTGTCCAACTCTGAATAGAAGAAAGTATGCCACCTTGGTAAGCCTGTCCATAATGACCCAAATAACATCTCTGCCGGCCAGAGATCTGGGTAATCCAGTCACGAAATCCATGGTTATGTGTTCCAATTTCCATTCTGGGATCGGCAAGGGTTGAAGAAGTCCAGCTGGCCTCTGATGTTCAGCCTTGACTTGTTGGCAAACCAAACATCGAGAGACATACCGAGCTATCTCCCTCTTCATACCATTCCACCAAAAGTGTTGATGAATATCTCGGTACATCTTCGTGCTGCTTGGGTGGATAGAATACTGCGAACTTTGAGCCTCTGCCATGACTTTCTGTCTGATATCTCCACTGGGTACACAAAGACGCGTGCCGTGTCGAAGTGTACCATCTTCATGGATGCATAACTCTGGACTGTGTCCGGCCTCGCACTCTGCTCTGAGCCGCTAAATCTTGGAATCTGTTAACTGTGCGGTCCGGATCCTCTCAACTATGGTGGACTGAATCTGTAGGCTGGCTATCAAGGCCACATTGGAAGGAAGAATCACTTCAATTCCCATCTTCTGAAGATCTGCCAATAGCTCTGGTTGCGCTGTTAGAAGGTAGACTCCGGCTCTCCTGCTCAACGCATCTGCTACAACGTTGGCCTTCCCTGGATGATACTGTAAATCCACATCGTAGTCCACCAGTAGCTCGAGCCATCTTCTCTGCCGCATATTAAGGTCCTTCTGGGTGAAAACATACTTCAGGCTCTTATGATCAGTAAATATCTCCACTCTGTCTCCGTACAAGTAGTGCCTCCACAACTTAAGTGCAAATACTACTGCTGCTAGCTCCAAGTCGTGGGTCGGGTAATTCTTCTCATGATCACGGAGTTGACGTGACGCATAAGCAATTACCTTCCCATGCTACATCAAAACACATCCCAATCCTCTGCCTGAAGCATCGCAATAAACTGTGAATCCTCCGGTCCCATCTGGAAGGGTGAGAATGGGAGCCGTTATCAAACCTCGCTTCAACTTCTCAAATGATTCCTGACATTCTGCTGTCCAAACGAACGGCACATCCTTGCGGGTCAACTGGGTCATCGGCGCTGAAATCCTTGCAAAATCTGAGACGAACCACCGGTAGTAGCCGGCCAATCCAAGAAAGCTGCGAACCTCTGCCACTGAGCTAGGTACTGGCCATGCCTCGATAGCCACAATCTTCTGGGGATCCACTTCCACTCCTCCTCTGGTAATGATGTGACCCAAATAAGAAATACGATCGAGCCAGAACTCGCATTTACTGAACTTGGCGTACAACTGGTGCTCTCTGAGAATCTGGAGGACAACTCTGAGATGCTGCTCGTGCTCTGCTCCACTCTTGCTGTAGACCAGGATGTCATCAAGGAACACTATCACAAACTGATCCAAGTAAGGCATGAAAATACGGTTCATGAGGTCCATGAACACTGCCAGCGCATTGGTCGCTCCAAAGGGCATAACTAGAAACTCCCAATGCCCGTACCTAAATCTGAACGCTGTCTTCGGGATGTCCTGCTCTCTGAATCTGATCTGGTGGTATCCTGACCGTAAGTCTATCTTCGAGAAAACTGAAGCCCCTTTGAGTTGATCAAACAAGTCATCTATCCTTGGAAGAGGGTATCTGTTCTTGATTGTCACTGAGTTCAAGGTACGGTAATCAACACATAACCTGGATATACCATCCTTCTTTTTCACAAGAAGCATCGGAGCTCCCCAAGGCGATCCACTAGCACGAATGAATCCCTTGGTTCTAAGTTCTTCAATCATCTTGTACAAAATTTCCAACTCTGAAGGCGCCATTCTGTAGACTCGCTCTGATACTGGTGCTGTCCCGGGAATCAAGTAGATGGTGAACTCAATCTCCCACGCTGGCGGCATCCCTGGAAGTTCCTCTGGGAAGACATCTGGAAACTCTTCAACTATCCGGGGCAACTGCACTGCTGCTACTGCCATCCGCAATACTGGAGGAGGTGGCTCTACTGTGCCTCTGGAAAATGAAAACTCTGGCTCTCCGGGAATACTAAAGACAACTCTGCCAACATGGCAGTCTATCCTAGCATAATGGTTCCTCAACCAATCCATGCCTAGGACTACATCATAGTCTGCCATAGAAAACTCTATGAGCCTAGCGGGGAACTCTCTACTGCTAACTACGATCCGACACGAGGAAAACACTCGATCTACTCCCACAAGACCATTACCAGTAAGTATATTGAGCCTCACTGATAATGACTCGGGCTCCAATCCTATCCGTGTCGCGAATCGTGCAGACATGAATGAATGCGATGCACCATGATCAAATAATACAGATGCTGGAAAGGTGTTGACGAGAATAGTACCTGCCACTACCTCACCTGGTGCAACTTCTTCTTCCATGGTCATCATCATAGCCTGACCTCTAGCTGCGGGTCCTCTCTGCTGGAAACCCCTCTGTCGGTTCTGTGCTGGAGCCTGGATGAACTGCTGCTGGAAGGCCTGGGCCTTGGGCACCAATGGCCTCGGGTACTGCTGTTGCTGCTGCTGCTGGACTGGAACTGGGCTGGTCCTCTCACCGAAGAACAAGAAAGGTTGGATGATGATGGACCTCCCCTATTCGGGTAGGTCCCTATCTGGTGGTCTGCTCCTCCACAAGCCAGGCACAACCCCTGTGCCCTACGACACTCTGCCACTACATGGCCCGGCTTCCCGCAATGCGAACATCCCACCGCGGAAGACTGCTTCTGCTTCTGCTGCTGCGGATACGTCGGGGTCGAATGCTGAACCGACGTCACTGAGGCCGCCCGCCTCGGAGTTTCAATGGTTATACCCCTAGCTGCCGGGGCTGGAGCTGAAGATTGGTGCATCTGGTTGTGGGACCGCTTCCTGCCTCCGGTCCTGTCCACAATTCTCCGGGAGGTATACTCATGCCTCCTTGCTGCCTTCAACACTGCATCGAACGTCTGGTGCTCGAACTGCTCGACAGCCAATAATATCTCTAAATGCAGCCCTTGCTGGAATCGCTGAGCCCTATCGAACTCGGTTGCCACCAAGGTGGGGGCGAACCTACTCAGCCTAGAAAACTCGGTCGCATAGCCATCGACCGTCCTGCCTCCTTGCTTCAAGTTGGTGAATCTGGTCTGCAAGTCGTACCGTGCCACCGCATCAAAGTACTTTGTCTGGAATCTCTCTCTGAACGTCGCCCAAGTAACTGGTGCCGCTAACCCCATAGCCTGAGTTGCCCACCAATCGCGAACCAAGTCCAGTAACTGTAGCCGTACCACCGCCACCTTCTCATTCTCAGGTGTCCTAGCTGCTTCTAGAACCACCTCGGTATCCTGAAGCCAAGCGTCCGCGGCAATCGTATCTTCACTGCCGTCAAAGAAGGGAGGGTTCAAGCGCTTGAAACTGTTGGCCGCCTGATTCCCTTGGGGACCTCCTCTGTTTAGTGCATCATGAACTTCCTGGTGCAAGGCGTCGCCTCGACGATCTTGGGATGCAAGCAGTTCTCTGATAAGCCCTACCAAAGGTCCCTCATCCTGTCTAGCTGGTTGAACGGGCGGAGCTGCCTGAACTGGAGGTTCCGAGCCTCCGGGAAGCATAACTCGGGAGGCTACTCCAGAGTGCTGAGCTTGATCTTTCTGGCGCTGGGGTGCTTGCCGAGCTTCCTTTGGCTGGTTGGCAGGTCCGGGAGCAATGCCGCTGAAGAAGACGACATAGGGAACAATAAGGAAAGGACCAAGATGGATCAATGATACAAGCAATGTGATCAGGTCGAGATTCTCGGGGATTTGAAGATACGAGCAGAGATCAAGGACGAATATTGATTGAGACATCTATTCGGTAAACCCTCACATTTCTTGAATGCCAAGACCTGCATGGGCCACCACTTAAACCATGTCACGCCCCAGAACCAAAATACTGGAGAGCGGGGACAGACATAGCCAGCTACGTATATTGAAATAGAATACATCTCAACTATACGGTCACGGCTGTCTAGATATGAGGGTTTACTACAAGCCAGCAGTCTCTTAAGGTCAAGCCTATTGTCTCAATCTCAAGCAATTAACAGAGTTACAAGATATTAGAGCATCAAATATATATATATAAGGCATCCCAAATATTATATATTGGATGATCATGAAGCTAGTCGTACAAAATGATAGGACTAGCAAGAGTTCAGTCATACATGATCAACCCTAGGATTTGTTAATCATGTTTACAGCCCGTAGGCAGATAGTAAGTAAATGTGCATCGAGCTAACAGGTGCTCGTCGGCTAAACGCCTCAAAAGAATAAATTTACATATGAGTGGGTGAAACAAAAGGGAAAACCCACTCGTAGCCCGGGTTCCGTCTAGTGTTCACTATTGGGCTGGAAGCTTGGTAGATCCTCGGGAGCTGCTCCGAAATCTGGCCACACAAAACCAGCTGGGTCAAACCCCAGAAAGAGCAAGTGCCACAAGGAGGCCACAAATAAGAACAAAAGCCAGCATATCAGAACATAAAGAATAAAAGGAAAGTACAAGTAATAAAAGTACACAGAGCGATAAACGACTAGGGACGTGGAACCATTCCGGGAGCCAGGTTACAATCCTTAAACCAACAAGGACCGGAATTGTACCCCTTCGCCTGAATAGCTTACTGTCTCTACCCATTTATCGTTAGAGATAAGTAAAACAATCATGATCAAGAGTTCCAGGTACAGGGGCTATACAAGACTTAGACAGAGCTGGACACCATTCATTCACAATCGGCCAAGCAAGTACTACGGCTTACTACTTTAACTAACTAGGGTTATCAAAACCCTAATTACTAACAAGATGCAAGTGAGAATTTCCAGTCCCCAAGCCCTACAGACCATCCAGTTATCCTTCCGCGGGTTGAGAGTTATAGGTGGGTACATTGCCCGGGAGACAAATGTACCCTTAGGTGACTTAGAGGGTGCAACACATGACAGTGTGCTGAAAATGTGCTCTACTCGTCGGCAAGCTACAAGTCCATTAAAGCGCCCAGATAACGAGATTGCCTATGACTGGGAATTCTTCATGTTCTAGTTTGATCTAATAATTAGCCTAATCCAATTTAGCACGAGTCCCTGGCCGTGGTACCCAGGAAGTCACGTCCTAGACATGATGCAAGACAAGACAAGTGGATTGTACAAGCAAGCAAGCAGGAGCACCCACGGTGTCAAGTTGATTATACGAGTCAAGTTACAAGTTACAAGTCAAGTCAAGTCAGGAGTGCGCCGCCACGGGCCACTATCAAGTTATCAAAATAAATCATGTCAGGGTACTTGTCAGGAGCGCACCACGACGGGCCACTATCATGTCAGGTTGGTCATGTCAGGAGTGCACCACTACGGGTCACTGTCGTGTTATGCTAGTTCTTTGCCATACCAAGCCATGTACAATAGTCATTCCAAACATATTAAGTAAAATCAGCTCATGACAAAAGGCGTAAGGATATAAAATGGGCGTAAAATATCTAAATAAATACCAATATATATAGGACTATAGAAGAGCCAAGCTTAAAGAAATAAATAATTCATCATAGACAAGTAGGTTGTGCAGGTGGGTCAGGGGTTGGGCTGCGCAGGGTATGTACTGCGCATGGAAGAGCTGCGCAAGAGTTGCCTTGTGCAAGGGTTACCTTGCGCAAGGGTAGACTGCGCAGGGGGTCAAGGGGTACAGGGTTAAAGGGGCACAGGGGATGCCTTACGCATCAATTGGATTGCGCAAGGAAGGATTGCGCAAGGGTAGACTGCGCAGAGTATGGACTGCGCAATGGTCGAGTGCGCAGGGGTCAGATTGCGTATGAGTGGAGTGCGCAGGGATAGATGGCGCATGGGCAGACTGCGCATGAGCGGACTGCGCATGAGCAGACTGCACATGAATCCATGCGCACTCGGGTTGAGCGCAGTTCGCCAAGGGGCAAGCTGCGCGGTCGGCGCTGTGCTAAGAAGCGCTGGCCGAGGGAGAATGTGCAATCCAGCCCTGCGCTAAAGAGCGCAGGCTGCTGTCTTCTTCTCCAGGCCGAAAAGAAGACTCCAAGAACTCTAAGGTTCAAAACTTCATATCTTGGTAAAATCAAAACCAAATCTAGATTTTCAAAGTTCTAACTTGAGTAAAATCGAATTCTCTTCCATATGGAAGCTTCAAAACATGCAAAAATCGAAGTTTAATAGATCAAAACCAAAGATTTTCGAAAATGGTTAAAACCTAGATCTAGAAAAATGAAAGCTCCAAATCACAAAATGTCAAGTTCTAATGCTAATCTCCATGGCCTAATCTAGCTAATGGACAAATAAAAAGTGGTGCTTATTTGATGGCAAGGTGCACTTGCCTATGGGTTGGGGAGTTGTGTGGAAGAAAGAAGAAGAAGAAGTTGTAAGAAATTAAATGGAGTTATGGAGGAGAGAGAAAAGGTTGGTAGGTTTTAATGAGGGTGGTTGTGATGGAATGGAGGTGGAGAATAGGCTAAGGTGTTCCACTCATGATAAACCAAACCAAACCAACTCCACAAAATAAAACCAAGCCATGGTCCAAAACCCATTTACGAGAAACCAAATCCACAAGTCGAGAAAATAAAATACGTGCCAAAATCAAATTACGAGTATAAATACGAAATAAAGGAAATGAGGGTGACAAAAGATTTGGGTTCTTACCAAATATCCTTGCTAGAATGGGTGATGATGACTTCTCTTCACCAAAGCTCCAATTTTTTCCGCTATCCTTGCTTGCTAATCCTCTCTTGGTGAGTATGGGAGAGTTGATAATGGCTGTAGAGGACTGGATGGGGGAGATGGAGTTTTTAGGGTTTGTTTTGAGGGGTTTCGGGGATGTATGGTGGAGGGGATGAGTTTTTGTGAAGGATTGAGAGATGTGCAATGGAGGAGATGATGTATAGAGGCTATGGGGAGTTTATTGCTGCCAAAATTATGGAGAGGGAGAGGGGTTTTGGTCGGCCAAAGGTGAGGGAGAGAAAGATTAGGATTTGGTTAAGGTTTGGGGTAAGTTGGTATATTTAAACATATCCTTAAATAAATTTTAAGCAATATAGGATTTAAATCCTATTTAATTTGATGTATTTGGCCATGTGGGGTTGCTTGCCCGAAATTATCATGGTGGGGGTCCACTTGGCATGATTTGGTTGTTTGGTGAGTTGGCAAGTTGATTGGATTGAGGATTTAAAAAGGGATTTCCTAATATATAACTATTTAATTCTATCTATGTAATTATACTACAAAATCTGAATTAAATACAAATAAATATAATTATTAATATTTATTAATGCCCAACATGCCTACATAGGGTTGGATTTGGCTTGAAAGAGGTTTGGGAAGGTTTGGTGCAACCGGGTCTCCTAAAAAGTCATAAAGGCTTCCTTAACTAATTAATTAAAAAATATAACTTGCCATAATTTGAATGGTTAACATGCAAGGGATTACAATATGACCATGACATTCCTAACATGGCTAGCATACTAGTTAAAGCACCCGACCACGCTAGGCATGCCATACTTTCTAATCGTCTTGCATATTCAAACTCAACCATGGCTATAGTCCTTTTATATAATATAAATAAGATAAAAATAAATTAGAATTAAATAAAATCCAAAAATAATTTAAATATTTCTTTAAATTATAAGGGGTTTTACATCCTACCCAACTTATGACAATTTCGTCCTCGAAATTAAAAATAATCATAATATCAAGAATTACGAGATTTTGTACGGAGGGAGAGTAGGTACGTCAAATCTTAGCCCAATTTTTGAAAGGATGGAGGGGTGGTTGTCATAGGAATCCCAATTGACCTCATATTCTATAAGATGGGGTATGCTTCCTTCCAGACTCTACCCAACTTATAGAAATTGGCCACCTGTAAAGATCGTCGTCATTACAAGACCTTGAGGAGGACAATTTCTAGGGAGGGGCACGAGAATAATGGACACTTCTGACCATAGTCTTTGATTCTAAGTGAGCCTCGATAACATCGTGATGTTCTTGGTCAATAACAACTATAAGAAATTTGCTACAATCAAATATTGTCACTCTAGGGGTCATGCTTTTGACAAGCTGCTAGCGACCTCTTGTTTGAATATACTAAGGTGTGTCGGTTCAGAAGGATTCGTTCTACGTCTAACATGGGAAACAAAGAAGTGAGCTTGAAAACTTAGGGAAGAAAAATTTATGGCCAAGTGATGAGAATCGACGATAATTAAAGAACCCAGGCTATAGAATATGATTAGGCAAGTGTTTTGAAAACTCTAAGTCATAACGACTAATATGTGTGGGCTGATGTTTCGTGTTGTGTAGGAGGCATGCGCTTGCCTTCATAGGTGTGCTACGTCTTGCATAGATCTTAAGTATTCAGTTTAGTTAAGGGAATGGGTCGATATTTGCATGGGTGAAATCGAATAGATCGAATTTGGGTCTCTATGGTTTGTTTTGAGGAAACAATGTGTCATACACGTTGTGTAATTTAAATGGAGCACTGAAAAGTTTGTTTGTATGGGAAATGTATGTCATGTGAGTAGTATGACTAGTCTAGTTCGTGAGTGTGAACTTTGTCAAAAGGAAAATGCTAATATTGTGCTTCAATTATCAAAATCACGGTCGAGGGTATCAAATGATACGAATATGGGTCGACGTTTTGAACCATTGAATTATTAGTCTAATTGGAACCACTCATTTCCAACCACTTGCTAATTCCAAAATCTTATGTTTCTTAGAGAGGCTTGCGATCTATTTGTCTCAAAAAATTTGCTATTGATTTAAACAAAAATGATTCTTTGATTGACTTGAAGAATTTAGGTTGTAATCTGTTACCGTAGTTATCAAAACGCACGAGCAAAGGGATATAAAATACAAAATAAAAGATCGTTTCATAAATTCCATACAGACGGAAGAACGGTCACGATTGTAATCCCATTCTAAGAGGTAGAGTATAATAAGTTCAATGTTCTACCCAACTTATAGAAGTTGATTAATCAGGGAAAGCACGGTAATAGGGCTTCTAAGAAGGTCAAATTTCAAGGAGATATAGGAAGTATGAGGTATTTCCAATCATAGTCACAGACTCTATAGGAAGTCTAGGTATTATCAATTTAATATGGCCTATATATTAATTATGTTTGGTCAAGACGGTATGAGAGGTCTTGGTCAAGTATATCCGGAAGCAAGTTGGTACCGAGAGATGCATAACATAGGCTACGAAGAGATGCAATTATGAAATCTATGGAAGGAGAATTAGTGAGCCAAGAGGTGGGACCTGCATAATAGGGGTGAGCGCCTATTTCACCAAGTTTGGTTTTATAGTCCCAATATGGCGATGGGCTATGATGGATTTAACTGAGTCTCAATAGGTTCCCTAATTGGACTTCAATCTTTGATTGCATGAAATTTAGATTTTAATCTATAGTGGCTGGACAAAATTTTGTGGAATTTTAAACCATCCCTATTAGGTTAGGGTAATGTAGAATTGGTTCAAATTCAAGCGGTTGGGCAAATTTCTCGTCGGGTTGGTAGAATAGGTTCTGTAAGTCGTGAGATGCGCCTTCCGTGACTTCTGTGTTTAAGTAGCACACAAGGCCTCTATTGAGTGGCACACTAGTGGCATGTGCATAGAGGGCTTCGAGTAGATCACAACCATATATCGGGCCAAAAGATTTGAGTCAAGGTTGGATCTCTAACTGCAGTCCGAAAGTACATCGGTGTTATGGTAAGGGTTATCGCTAGTCCCTTTTGACCTGAAAGTCGTATCATAATAATAGAGTCCAAGGAGATGTGTTTGTGTGGGACATGTTATGTCTATTTGAAGGTGGACTCGTTTAAGTTTTGTATATGAATTTTGTTGGAAGGTAACAGCTAATATTACACTCCAAATATCAAAGTCACGGTAAGGGACACCAAAAGATCTAAAAAGAAAGTGGGAGTTCATGAGTCACTAATTTATCATCCTAGTGAGAACCAATTTACCTCAATCAATAGGTGATCCCCAAATTCCTAAAAGTAAGAATGGCTTACAATCTATTCACTCTAGAGACTAGGATATGGTTTTAGGAATAATGAGGTTAGGAATATTTGAGTCGTGATATCGTACCTTGACATTTGGTAATAATAAGTCACGATGTGATCTATAACATGATAGGGTAGTTGTGAATCAGTTTCGAGGATTGTACCCCGAGTCCTAATAAATAGAAATGATCGCGTACAGTGGTACCTGAGTCGATAAAATGGAATGGCCCGCTTGTCCATGGTATACGAGAGTCTATCGGTGGGATAGCGAACTCTAAAGCACGTCATGGGAAAGATCCCTAACTACTAAGTCGTGAATTTCTATTTGTGTCAAACCTGCCAGACTATAGTCACAAGGGTTCTAGAGGTATTGAATGTAGTGCCCATGCATCACTTGTTGATTACTAATACAACATAATGATGGGGCGTCATGCTACAGATTTTGGCTAAACTGGTGAATGTGTTGTTCTAATATTATGTCACTTCTTTGATAATAGAATTTTGTACCTAAAGTAACATCTGCTGAATCTCTAATCTTGGAATGGGTGTCTACCATGGTCCTTGCAATGCTTATCCTTGTTTTGGTCTATTCTTCTCTGTCTAAACTGTGGGGGCCTAGTCAAGTAAGGTTTGAGTTAAGGCATACGGGTTGCTAGTTAAGCCAAGAATCAAGATGAATATTTGGAGACTCACAATAATTGATTCCTAGAGATTAGATAGTCTCATAGGTTTGTGGTTTACCCAAGGGTAAGATCTTACTCATCTTTCAAGCTCAAATGACTAGAAGGTCACGATATTACTATTAGGATCGAAGGAAGGACGAGCAACTTTAGGCAAGGTTATAGTTATATGGCTTGGCCGATGGTTGCTATACTTGTGCATATAACTACCATGGCCATGGAGATACTCTGTATTTATCTATCAAATACGAGCGTTCGTCTTTTCAATCAGTGATAGACAAAAGCAATAAAGAGTTCAAGAAAGATGTCATTGAATATAATTACGTAATTCAAAGGCGAATGTGTAATTCAAGAGGAATTGTCAATGCAGTCACGGATGAGATCCTAGATACCTCTATATCTCAATACACGTGGGATAATCATATGAAGAGCGAACCAAGTACACTATGGTTGATCAGACCATAATACATTGATTCTAATTAGACAATATGCTTGTGGGCATCCCCAGTATACATATGTCCTAAACAAGCTCGACAAAGAATAAGCTTGCAAAACTAGGCTATAAACAGCGTCGTAATTTATGGTAGTTTAAAGTATAAGTACGGAAGAATACGTTGAAAGCAGTAATAAATAGTTCGAGTTTCATAAGGATCTAAGTCTTATCCGGTATGCTTGCGTATACAGTCGTCCTACTGGTTCTTGTATCATGCCTTAGTTGACCAATGGGTATGGGCTACGAAATCTCTATATTCTAGGTAAACATCTCTCGTACACTAGCATATATTCATTATCCTTCTGTTTCACTTTAATACTAGGTTAAAAGGATACAGGTGGTAGGTTGTAGTCATACTACTCAACTTATGAAGTCAACTAATAGAGTAATTGAGGAATATAACACGTATATTCATATGAGTTATCTCCTAACCTCCTTATTCAGCACGAAAGAAGATAAAATTTACAGTGAAAGGAATCAAGCAGAAGGAAGTCAAGATAATCGGACGAGAGTTTGAGATTTGGAATCAAGGAAGGAAGTCAAGCTTGTGGATGAGATTCCTATATCCTAATTCTATATGCAGGTTCACATCGGTACAGTAACGTAACCGATGTGACAAACTCGACCTGCATGGGCCACCACAAAAACATGTAACGTCCCAGTCCCAAAATACATAGGGCTAGGTACGCATCCATGCCAGCTGTATACATACGAAGTATACTCCAATGTCTAGAAACTCGTATGTATACATAAGCTGTAAAATGCAGTAAACCAAGAGTAATCTAATCTCATCCACAATTGAAGAATAAAAGATATCATATAATCAACTGTAATAAGTATTTGTACAATACGTTGGGCGGAGACAAAGTCCACTACCAACTATATCAAATAAAAGGTACAAGAAGGAATAGATGAAATAACAAGACTAGCCAAGTGCAATAATCTTCGAAAGGATGGAGAAGATCATGGCCTCGACTAGAACACCTGCAACTATCACAGCAGCACACACCTGAAGAGATAACCAGGTCCTCAGAGGGACGTAACAAGATACAATAAATATGTCATATAAGTACTGAATATAAAATATGCCACAAACAAAAGTAAGTGACAAGACAACAATAAGGTACTCTAACCATACTAAAGTGAACATGCAGTTGAGAAACAATCCTTTGACGCATGAGCCCTGGCTGTAAATAGGATCGGTATAGTCCCCATATAGGGCACCAGGGGCTTACGTCTGTAACGTCCGAAGATCGTCAGAGGGCATCATGTGCAAGGGGCTACGTCCATAACGCTCTGGAAAACGTCAGAGGGCACCTGGAGCCTGCGTCTTCGGCGGAGCACACAGGTAAGCAGTGAAGTGCAAAGAAGTCCATACATCAGGTATTGTTCTCCCCACCCAATGTACCTGTTAAGTCGCATCCACGACCATGTACCTCTACTAACTGCTAAGTCTCCTAACACGCCTCTATTAGCAGTTAACCCTAACACATGCGCATGGGGGATCAACCCATACGCAAGAACCTCTACATGCTACTCATCTCACACATCCTCATGGTACAACTGTGTTAAGGTATATGCAATACACTACAACGGTAGTCTCTTAACTTTAAGTCCATATGCAATCAAAGGATAATAACAAAGTACATCTAATATCACTGAGCAGACAGTAAATCAAGAACTGTAAGAACTAAAAATAAATGAATAGTGATATGTAATAAAATGCAACTGAATATAAACAGTATAATGGCAAGGTATCTTGTCTGATTCTGTGCTGTAAATATGAAACGCAGCTCCCGCGTCCACGCCTCCGGAACCCGACGCTCCTAGATAATTAATTAACTAAATTAAGTCACTACTTATGAAACTTACGATATGACTTAATTCGTCAAAGTAATGTGTTAAAATTATATTCAATCTCTCATGGAACCATTTAGATCCATACAATCACACACAGGTTCCACGAGACATCGAAACACGGTTTTAGGGTTTCTAACTTTTAATTAGTCGGTTATGCCCCTACTTCAATAACATATTTAAAAATCATATAAAATTATAAAATAATAATTAAACTAATTTTCTACAGATTTATCTCTGAAATTCCAGAATTAATATTTCTAAAGATATTTTATGACTAGTTGATTAATAAGTCAGCTAGTCTACCCGAAACTCGCCCGGAACATAGTTAATGACTCATAATTGCTAAAATAACCAAAAATATATTTTAAATAAAAATAAAATAATTTATTTTATATAATAATATCAAAGGTACAAGGGTTGAGTTATACTACAAGTTTGGGACATTCTAGGCCAGCCGGTTACCCGAAATTAGCTAGTTTTGACCTACAATTTTTTCGACCAGATTTGAGTTGCTAAAATCGTGGAAAATACTTAAAAATACTAATTTATGTATATGAACACACATAAAATTCAGTTTCGATAATAGGCACCAATAACTCATAGTTCCTTTACAATGGAATTAATTTTGATCCTACCGACTCATGAATATTACGCATATATTTCATGAAAACTTTATGGATGATTATACCTAACAAAAGCTATCAAAATATAATTTCTATAGAATTAATAACATATTTTCTATAGTAGCAAAGGTTTTTAGAAGAAAAGATTTGTGTTCTTACTAAAGATCCTTGCTAGAAAGGGTGATGATGACTTCTCTTCACCAAAGCTCCAATCTTTTCCGCTATCCTCGCTTGCTAATCCTCTCTTGGTGAGTATGGGAGAGTTGATAATGGCTGTAGAGGACTGGATGGGGGAGATGGAGTTTTTAGGGTTTGTTTTGCGGGGTTTCGGGGATGTATGGTGGAGGGAATGAGTTTTTGTGAAGGATTGAGAGATGTGCAATGGAGGAGATGATGTATAGAGGCTATGGGGAGTTTATTGCTGCCAAAATTATGGAGAGGGAGAGGGGTTTTGGTCGGCCAAAGGTGAGGGAGAGAAAGATTAGGATTTGGTTAAGGTTTGGGATAAGTTGGTATGTATATTTAAACATATCCTTAAATAAATTTTAAGCGATCTTGGATTTAAATCCTATTTAATTTGATAAATTTGGCCATGTGGGGTTGCTTGGCCGAAATTATCATGGTGGGGGTCCAGTTTGCATGATTTGGTTGTTTGGTGAGTTGACAAGTTGATTGGATTGAGGATTTAAAAAGGGATTTCCTAATATATAACTATTTAATTCTATCTATGTAATTATACTACAAAATCTGAATTAAATACAAATAAATATAATTATTAATATTTATTAATGCCCAACATGCCTACATAGGGTTGGATTTGGCTTGGAAGAGGTTTGGGAAGGTTTGGTGCAACCGGGTCTCCTAAAAAGTCATAAAGGCTTCCTTAACTAATTAATTAAAAAAATATAACTTGCCATAATTTGAATGGTTAACATGCAAGGGATTACAATATGACCATGGCATTCCTAACATGGCTAGCATACTAGTTAAAGCACCCAACCACGCTAGGCATGCCATACTTTCTAGTCGTCTTGCATATTCAAACTCAACCATGGCTATAGTCCTTTTATATAATATAAATAAGATAAAAAATAAATTAGAATTAAATGAAATCCAAAAATAATTTAAATATTTCTTTAAATTATAAGGGGTTTTACAATGACTAACTAATCTTGGGGTCCCGTCTAAAGTCTAGGCTACCCGGGTCACTAACACAAGTCGGAACGAGATGAAAATCGAACCCGACTTAACAAATCCCATAAAATCAATATTAAAATATAAAAATTCCCAAAATATTACAATATAAAAAATGATCAAAATCACAATACATCAATTTAAATATTATTAAAATAATATAAAATTCACCAATTAATCAAAATCCTAAATAATTCAAAAGTCACAAAATGACGAAAATATCCTTAGCCTAAAAAGTGGTAATTAGCTAATCTAATCACATGGGTTAGTCATCCAAGGTCATGGTTTGTCTCTAAGCTAAACATTTCTAAGGTTACACTAGCAAAATATCAAAATCACAATGCACTAATTTAAATAGTTTTAAATTAATTAAAATTCACCATAAATCATTATTATTAATATTAAATGATAATTTTTTACAAAAGTTCAAACTTATCCTTATTTTACAAAAAGTGGTGGTTACACGTGGCCCGGGGATGCCGCTCGAGGAAACTTTTACCTTGTCGACAAGTTGCCCAATGACCATGCAACACTCGACTCGAACTATCGTCTTACACAGTCATTCTTCTTCTAATGTTACCATCTCTCTAAGGACCAAGTTCAATACTTTTCACATATGAGACCGCCTTGATGATTCATGCTCGTGAGCATTCTTCCTTCTTGTCCTATCATTTCATTCGACTCAGGAACGACTATTTGAAAGCCCTCCTTTCAACTCAATTTAATCAACCGTGGCCCGTGCCTTAAAAATACTAAGTCCGTGACATCGTGCCTTAAACCAACTTGAACTCTATGTGACACTACCGCCCAAGTCATACTTTATATGACAGGCCTTACGATCATGAAACCAAGTAATATCGACAACCCATAAAACATGGGACAGTGCTTAGAATGTCTTCGACCGCCTAGAATCACTTAGCCTAACTTAGTCGTGCATCAACTTGACGAACAAATGTTGCGTCAAGCCTTGCGTCGAGGAAATGTGCCGTGCACGCGATCGACTTTGAACAACCAAGTTATTTGGGTGCCTAGACTTATGCCACAAGCCGCACGATGCACCTTAGCTCGTGGGGCGAGCAAAGGCTATGCCAAGCCTTGGATGATGGGACAGTGCATGCTTTATCCAGCATTTATGTGGGCACCGCCTATGACTTAGGCTAACTCACAACTTTGTGGCGAAGACCAACTTTTCCTTCTCCCAAGCCACGGGACGAAAGACCGAGTGCCATTTTGAAAGCCATCGTGCAACGATTCTAAGCCGACCATGGGACCTTTTTCTATGTTCTGACTCAATCGACCCAACTTGGGATTATTCTCTTAGCTATGTGGATTCATCTATTTTATTATCAAGCCTACGGTGCATTGAAAACTTTCGTATTATTAGTACGAAGGCCAATACGAGGTAAGTTCACCGAAGCCACCCACCTGAACAAGGAGTCGCCTCGACCGAGCGGGTCTTCAAGCAAGCCATTGCATGGCTAAGTCCGAACGTCGTCGGAGTTCCGATTCCTCCGATTGGCTGAGTGGGACGGGGCACTACATCATACACCACTCCGAAAAAGTTTTATCCTTGAAACTAACTGAATTCTCACTTATTGGCTTATAACTTGATTCAACATCCAACAATTTTAGTACACATTCTTCCTATACGTTTCTTCAATCCGAGCCACGCTCGTACTACTATCAATCTTTTTTTTTGAAACTCAAATCTCAAAATCTTCGACCGTTCTATTCCTACAGTCTCACTTGAATTCAACGTATCACTTAGTTGGATCGTGCACATATTTTAGGCGTCCCTAAAATACATACATTTCAACCAAGTCTCGTGATAGAGAATTCCACCATTTTCACTCAAGCCGGATCGTGCACATATTCAAGCGTCCCTGATATATATGCATTTCATCCGAGGCTCATGAGTGGTATTATCATACTCTTGAATCATTACATTCATCAATACAAACATCCAAACTAATCAATCCTCAAGATCACTCGTACCGATGCTAACTCTTGCAACATGGACGTCTCGCCTAACCGCTAGGCCATTTTTCCAGGCTAAAGTCAATTGTCAGTATTGGAATCACAGTTCCCAAACAATAATATCAATACTAACCTCATCCTAAGGTCAAACCAAAGTTGGAAGTACAGGATTTTTTTACCCAAACTCGTATCACTCCGATTTCTAAACTTCGAGCATAGGTTTCTCCTATTCGCACTCGCAACATTCAATCTTGGGGTCTGAGTCATTCAGCATAGCCATCCTACTTCAAGTTTTGCTCAACCAAGTATCTTGCCTATCGCTATCGTACATCCAATTTTACGATTCGCATAGTCTATCTCTTCAATCATATTCTATACAATCTACTTATCTATTCTTTCCAAGTCAAGCACGCTATGACACAATTTGTCGCTAAATTAAAATTTTTATTCCGTACTCCCTAAGTCGTTCAATACAATTCACGTAATCGATCATGAGGTCGTCTAACTTGACAATATGTTGTGCTCCAATCTCACACGAGTCTGATTATCCACTGTGGGCATGAAATCACCATACAACGCTCCCGCGGGATAATCATCCTCATCGGGACGTAACTCTTATGTTGAGTCTAGACTAATTCATTTTCGATACGTAGATTGGATCTACTCAATCCTCAAGTTTACTTAATCATTAATTATGAGTTTGAACAATCCTCGAATTCACCTTCGCATCAAACCACAAGTCGAAGCAATCCTAATTATCGCATCCTGATTTTTCGAGTTCGATCATTCCTGCTACATGAATCACAATGTCAGCGCTCATGCGGAACGATCACCCCAAATCTGACGTGATGTATATGTGAGGCTGGAGTTACGCTTGTACAAGACAAGATCGTCGACGTTATGGTTATCAGCACAACCATCAAGATACGATCATTTTCATCCAACATTCATTTCAGTCAAAATCCTAAGTATAGCATCCGTTAGGACAATAACACTTGCACGATAGTCATTCCTCGAATTAGAGTGCCCCCCGAGTTATCGTATATCGATCTTTGATACGCCTTAATACCATCGACGATATGCATAACCTGATGATCTTTCTTTGCAAGAAATTTTGAGTCACACAACTGATGCTATCATCTGAACTAGATGTACCACATTTCCTCGATATTCAAGATCAAGTTCGATCATTATCTCCCGAGACTATTTATATGATCAATTCGTCTAAAAATCAAAATCACACATATTCATCCGACTATCTTAAGTCATCGAGCAACGTATTTCCTCAAGTCGTACCGTTCTAGGCTAACTCGAATCATCGAGCAACATCCATCCCAATCCTTAGAGTCATTTTGTAACTTCAAAATTAAACTTTTCCTGTACGCTATCTTCCCATCGTGCTAACTTCTGTACACGATTTATATCGATTTCCTTGATCAAGTCATCCATTCGTTACACCCTAACTCTTCTTCGATTCAATCTATCTACTCAACCATTTCTGCATTTCATACTTGCGCAATCCCAATCTCGCGTGTATTGTTTCTAATTCGTTTGAATCGACTCGTCCGAAACTTCAAGATAACTTCAAGATTGCAACTTACTTAATCGTACTCAATCTAAGGCTTTGCTTACTCGTCGCTTACTGATAGACTCATTGGCACCCCGTATCCTCAATCGACCAACATCCCCGAGGCTATCCCATACACCACTCAGGGATGAAGTCATTCGACAATTTCTCACTTATCATTTGACTCACAATCGATCACTTCGAATCTCCGTTCGAATTATTCCTCAATTTCAAGCACGCTCATCTATATCGCATCGACGATAACATCGTCAGGTGGCATCCCTATCGATAGTCATCCCACTTACTCATTCGAGTCTAACTCATTCTCGTCCGACACAATTTGAATTCCATGCTCGACTTTGCTAAGGTTGACAACTCTTGGTGTATATGCCCAGCCCGACTTAGCCGACCGTACTTATTTTAAGTTAACTTTTCTTCAACCAAATCTTCTTTCGTACAATTTTGCAAAATATATAGACTTATTGTATGGACATCCCGTGGGGCATTTGAGAGAGAATGTACAACGATATCGATTTCGAAACAACAAAGTTCGCGGAACAACATCGAAGTTAAAGAATTCAATCGAAAGTCCAATGACGTAAAGTCGTGCTCTGATACCATTGTCACGTCCTGCTCTCGTAGGAGCGATCGTCCTCGCTAAGGCATGATGCCGCGTGAGCCTAGATTGTGCTCACGTAAGGCGAATTCCATAACGGCCGATTACAGGCTAAGCGACGGGGTCATCGCATAGATGTCCCAAGCGGAAACATTGATACAGCAGCAGAAATTTGAAGCAAAACACAAGTCATGTAGAAATACTCTTTTATTGATATTGGAACAAAGATTATAATGTGGCACGAAACCAAGATTACAATCACTCAAGCTCACTCTTCTCACTTTACAAGTCACTCTGCTCTCTCTCATCTCTCAATACAATTTGAGTAGGCCAGCGAAAGTTTTGGATAGGCGATGTCCATATATTATGTCCTGTATAAGTCCAGACTTCATGCGGCCGCGCGCCTCGTAATGCCAAGGAACTCCATGCCTCGATGCATCTAAGCGAGCTCCGCGCCAACGAGCTTCTACCTGTTCCTGCACATAAAAACTGTGTGGGTGTCAGTACTCAACTATACTGGTGGAATGAGCTCCTCGTCCATCCATACAAAATCAACACGTTCATTTACTTTATGCAACATAATCCATTTACGATTGTCTTTCTACTCTTGCCTTAGGATCAGTTTTAGGGCATAGACTCTTGGCCTATTTTGTGTCTCTAGACCATCCCGTGCCTTGCAACTAGCAACTTACTGATATTTTGTCTCTAGACCCTTCTCGTGTCAACGACGTCAACTTTATTAAGCCAAGCTTGTCTTTCGACCCATACTCAGAGACGTAACTACACGATAGTACCCAATTTCTATGTGACCTTGCTACCAATCCATATTGTCGCCTCGCGGCCCTTGCCGCTTTTAATCACCAACCGACTCGACCAAGACTTGTGAACTTAGTGTCACCCAACAAACTTTGCCTTGCGGTGCTTCCTAACTTAAACTCGAACGACTCAAACCCAACTTATGCAACTCTATCCAACAACTTAAGTCTCGATGCCACATCTCGTGCCGAAGCACGATGTCTGCGTTGCAGCCAAATCTTAGGCCCAAACATTGTCTTCTGATCGTGTACATGTTCAACTCAACTCAATCCAAAGGCACGCACACGGATTGCCGCCCATGTCGACTCATTAATATGAAAGGTCACTAGTACCACAAGCTATCCTGGACATATAGCTTTGTTATTCGGCGACCCTTTCAGTGCAAGTAGCGAGCCCCGCTGAAAGTTCTCGAATAACCTGAGCGGTACCCCCAACTCGGCTATACGTGTTTCCTCCTAGGCCGAAACGGTCCCATGGCCCGGGGATGCCGCTCGAGGAAACTTTTACCTTGTCGACAAGTTGCCCAATTACCATACAAGACTCGACTCGAACTAACGTCTTACATAGTCATTCTTCTTTTAATTTTACCATCTCTCTCATGGCCAAGTTCAATACTTCTCACATCTGAGACCGCCTCGACGACCCATGGTCGCGAGCATTTTTCTTTCTTGTCCTATAATTTCATTCGACTCAGGAACGACTATTTGAAAGCCCTCCTTCCAACTCAATTTAATCAACCGTGGCTTGTGCCTTAAAAATATGAAGTCCATAACATCGTGCCTTAATCCAACTTGAACTCTATGCGATACTACCGCCGAAGTCATACTCTATATGAGGCCTTACGATCATAAAACCAAGTAATATCGACAACCGCAAAAAACATGGGACAGTGCTTAGAATGTCTTCGACCGCCTAGAATCACTTAGCCTAACTTAATCGTGCATCAACTTGACGAGCAACGGCTGCGTCAAGCCTTGCGTTGAGGAAATATGTCGTACACGCGATCGACTTTGAACAACCAAGTTATTTGGGTGCCTAGACTTATGCCACAAGCCGCACGATGCAACTTAGCTCGTGGGGTGTGCAAAGGCTATGCCAAGCCTTGGACGATGGGATTGTGCATACTTTATCAAGTATTTATGTGGGCGACGCCTATGACTTAGGCTAACTCACAACTTTGTGGCGAAGACCAACTTTTCCTTCTCCCAAGCCACGGGACGAAGGACCGAGTGTCATTTTGAAAGCCATCGTTCAACAATTCTAAGCCGACCATGGGACCTTTTTCCATGTTCTGACTCAATCGACCCAACATGGGATTATTCCCTTAGCTATGTGGATTCGTCTCTTTTATTATCAAGCCTACGGTGCATTGAAAACTTTCGTATTATTAGTGCGAAGGCCAATACGAGGCAAGTTCACCGAAGCCACCCACCTGAGCGAAGAGTCGTCTCGACCGAGCGGGTCTTCGAGCAAGCCGTTGCATGGCTAAGTCCGAAAGCCATCGGCGTTCTGATTCCTCCGATTGACTGAGCGGGACGGGGCACTACATTCTTGTCTGCCTCAAAGTATTTCTTTCCTTGTCCCGTGGAGTAGGTCGCTATTGACCGAACCACGTTAATCTTGCATGTTTGTTATTTGTTCTTGTGTTATATGTTCGATATTTGTTCCTTGTTAATATTTTCGTCATCATTAAGCTATTTTTCTTGTTCTCGCTTTCTCGTCGTGCACAACAATTGGTATTGGAGTTTAGGAAACCGTCACAATTTTAAACTATTGGATCTAAGTCAACGGGACATTAGTCCTCTCCCTATCTTTCTAGATGATCGGGACTTTGAGATCGTTTTGGTTCATAAAGGTCCAAGAAAATTTAAAAAAATCGGGATAATGGATAACAAGGTTAATAGCATCAAGTTCAAGATTGAGAGATTTATCGGTAAATAAAACCTCTCTTTGTGGCAGAGAAGGGTCAAGGCTCTCCTTGTAAAAGAGGAAGTATTTAAGGCTGTAGCGGAGAAGGACAAAAAGCTTTCATATATAATGGAGGATTCATGCGATGACATGGATCAGAGAGTACTGTGCACGATAAAGCTCTGTTTGGCGGATGAGATAATTTACATCGTTTGTCCAGGCGAGGAGTTGTCAAGGTTGTTTGCCAATGAAGGAAGAGGTCGAAGAATAAGGATGGAGGTAATAGCAGAAGGGGAACTTCAAAATTCAAATCATCAGGACATGATAGCAGTGCATATTTTTTCTACAAACAAGAGTGGCACATGAAGAGGAATTGTTCAAAGTACAATGAGTGGTTAGAGAAGAAGAAAGAATGCATCAATTCAGAAGGTCATGGTCCATACATGTTTGCTACGGAAGTCGAGGAGTTGTCGTTTGATGTGCATACAATGTATAGCAGGAATGACGATTTCTTCTATAATTGGATTCTTGATGTTAGGTGCTCGTATCACGTGTCCGAACACGAAATGGTTATGCAACTATAAGAGGCTGGATGGTGATGGTGTTCTCATGAGGAACAATACGTTTTGTGAGGTCATTGGCATATGGAACATCAAGCTAAGGATATTCGATGGGGTGGTGTAGAAAATTGTGAACGTGAGACACGCTCATGCTAAAGCGAAATCTCATCTCTCTGGACGTTTCAGACGTGTCAGGGTGCTAGATCGTTGGCCAAGCTAATTTACTAAGGGTAGTGAAGGATAACTTTGGCCATAAAGGGACAGAAATTGTAGTCAAACTTGTATCGGTTGAACGGAAGCACATTTACAGGTGATGTGGCCACCATTGTAGAGAATAAGGTGGATGAGAAGCACAACTCTGAGGTGCTTCTATAAAGGTACTCATCCGGTTGGAGGAGGGTCCTCGACTTCGGTAAGAAAATCATGATGAGACCAGTTTCCCGGTCATGTGACAAAAGTGTTAGTTGGCTAAATGGTATAGTCTCTCGGTTTTGGAGTAAAGACTATGGTAGTGTCAGGCAATTTTAAGTTTCTAGTGGAAAAGACCGTGGCGAAGTCAAGTGGAGGCAGTTTCGCACTTCTGGTAGGAAAGATCGTGGTAGGGCCAAGTTGCACTTTCTCGATTGTG
The DNA here is from genome assembly GCA_029216955.1 of Iris pallida. Lineage (NCBI taxonomy): Eukaryota > Viridiplantae > Streptophyta > Magnoliopsida > Asparagales > Iridaceae > Iris > Iris pallida. The sequence goes on along the minus strand of JANAVB010022600.1, from coordinate 5,948,838 downwards.
GAGGCAAACAATCGTAGTGGAGGCAATTTCTTGATAATGGAGGCAAAGACTGTGATGGAGTCGTCAAGTGCAGTTTCACGATTCTTGAGGCAAAAATCGTAGCGGTGGTAAAGTCAGTTTCGGTTGTGGTTCAAAATCTTGTGGTCGTAGTCAATCTTGGACAAAATTGAGACGACGATCAGTTTTGCGATTCTAGTCAAAAATCGTGGCGGTGAGGAGAAAGACCAAAAATTGGAGCTAAGGTTAAAGGAGCATGGAACATCGGCGACTATCTCATGAGGTGTTGAGTGAACAACTTGTCAAGGTGGAGATTGTTGAAATTATGTCACATGTTCACTATAGAGTGCTACGGGTACACATCCTTGGATTCAGAGAAAGCTTGAAAGGAGTCGAAACTAGCCATAAAACATGAATTATCATGCTGGCATCATACTACCACTATGGTTCAAAGTGCATAATTTGTCCAGCAAGTAGTGGGGCATTTTTTGGGTGCTCTCGAAGGTATATCGAAGGCATACCTTCGGATCGGGCTGCTACAATTTTGTGCACGGTTCATATATAAAATTATGGTTTCGACGGTTCCGATCGCTTTTGGTTTAGGTTACGGATGAGAGGCCTATTAAGGATCTCATAGCAGCCTAGGGTCAAATTGGAATGTTTATTGCTTGGGAGTATTGGTTCTAGAGCACGAATGGAATTTTCTAGGGGATTCTCTAGAGGCCATTGAAGGAGCTTTTAAGAGAGGTTGAAGGAAAGCTCATTGGATATCTCATGAGGAGAGGGTTGCTCTTTGTGGTCTTGTGTGTCACTCTTTGTAAGGCTTCTTGATTGACTCAATATAATATATTTTTTTCCTTGCCCCGTAGAGTAGGCCGCTTTTGACCGAACAAGTTAAACTTGCGGTTGCCCGATTTGATCTTGTGCTATTTGTTCCTTGTTAATTGTCTTGTTATGGTTAAAGCATTGTTCGTGCTCTCGCTGCCGTGTCGTGACACAACAGGGACATGAACTACTGTACAAGGCCGATGAATGGTCGAGTACAACTTTTTGGCCCTGGCCTAGTTATTTAGTTAATTTTCTTTTAACCGGGCCAATTAGTGAAGTAAAAAAAGAAAATAAAAAGAACACGTACACTTAGCATGTCGATGTGGCTATGTGGGAAGAAGCGATGGCCTGAGGTGGGAGAAGGAAGACACACCCTAGCATTTTTCTTGTGGATAATGGTTAGTGTTGTAACATAATTGGTATGGAATTTAATTTTCAAGGGTGGCTCTTGTTCTTTACCAAAAATGGTCGGTCTTTGTTACAAGTTGGTTCAGGGTGTCATAGTAGAGACTGATTCTGTTTTTAATGGTTAGCTGCCTTTCTAGTTTATATATATATATATATATATATATATATATATATATATATATATATATATATATATATATATAAAATATATATATATATATATATATATATATATATATATATATATGCAAATGACCTCTAGTCTAGTGGTTAAGAGAGATGCATACGGCCCCAAGTGGTCGGGAGTTCGAGCCCCAGTTGAGGCGAGTACGCCACAAGTACCCATTGCTTCAAATATATATATATATATATATATATATATATATATATATATATATATATATATATATATATATGCAGTGGCGGATCTAGGATGATATTCTAATGGGGGCACAAACATAAGGGAGTTCGGAGGCAACATCCCCGAAAATTGAACATATAGTAACAAAGTTCATAACTGAAAATTGAGCATACCCCAAACAAATGGCTGTTTCTTAATACAAAAGGTACAAATTGTTCTCTACAAATTTTCATACAATAAAATATTACATCTCACAATTGAGATGTATTTGTCGTATTTTGAGATATATTCTTAATACGAAATGACAACATATCTTCTAAACGATAAAAATTGAGATGTATTTGTCCTATCTTGAGTTGGTTGTAGATTTCCTTCTTGTAAACCCCCACACTTTTATGAATTTATAATTATCGATTTACCTAATTAAAAAACAGTAGCTGCGTCAATAAATAGAATAGTTACAATTCCAAAAGTGCTAGGTTAGTATATTAAAGAATTGTATTAGTGTAATTAGATAATAAGTAATTATTCTTAGTTCATTAATAAATAAAATTGTAGAAGTTGTAGAAACAAATAATGATGGTAATAACGGAATAGATAAATAAATATAAAATAACCTTCTAATAACCACAAAAAATCTACAGTAATCCAAACCTTCCCTAAATTTTCTACATTGTTGAACGATTCCTAAGCCTATCCTAACTATCGGTAGTGACTTGCCACAGCTTCCTTGTGATTTAACAACCCATATCTCTCTCTCTGCTCCCCTCATCTCCCTGCTCTAAACAAATTTCTCCATGGCCATCTATTTCCCACCTTCAGAACTCACTACCGTCATCATCAACTAGCCTTCATTCCCTGCGTGACCCTTCCCTGGTTATCGAGCCCTTACCGTATTCTCTGTTGGAGTGGGTGGAGTTCCCAACCTATGTGGAGAAGACCCCGGAGTGCGACGAGCGCCGTTCGTGTGTCGAAGAAGCTCGGGAAGTAGGCGACGCGGAGTCGCTGCTGCTGTTGGTGACCCAGAAGGAGGTTCTGGAACGGGGCAGCCGAGTTCGGGCCGAACTCGGTCCCAGGCCGAGTTCTGGCCGAACTCGGTCTGGCCATTCCAGAATTGTGGCGCTAGGTTCTGTTTGCTCGACACAGAGTTCTGGCCGAACTCTGTGTCGTCGGGGCTGATGCGGGAATTTGGATGAGTTTTCATCATTGGATCTAATCCAACGGTCCAGGTTGGCTGCAGGATTAGGGAGTTAAGTTGGGATTTTCAAACCCTAATTCATAACGCAACGTAACACAACTTGGAGAGAGGAAGGAGGCAAGAGTGCCATTGCAACTTCGGAGAAGAAGACGGAGGATTGAAGGTCGCTATTCGAAGGAGATCGTGTTCGGGTAATCTCTACTCGTCGTTCTCGCTCTTCGTAGCCTTATAATCATTGTTCTTATCTCTGAGTGTTGTGGAGATCCGATTTGGATCGGGAGGAGTTTGTAGAGGGTGTAATTCTTCTATTCCATTAGTGGAGGCTTCTTAGGGTTGGACTCCGATCGTCCCGTGATTTTTTTTCCCGCAAGGGTTTTCCACGTCAAAAATTCTCTGTGTCTGCGTGGATTATTTTGTGTGATTGTTTTTTGGGTTCGTGCGTTGTATTGCTCGGTCCTCTCGCAGGTACTCTCCGGTTTGGGGAAAGGTTTCCGTGCTTCTTTCCCAACAGAGTGGTATCAGAGCCAGGTTCTGGAATTCAGAAGGAGTGTCAGTAGTTGACAGAGAAACCAGAGATGAGAGATGGACGCGAAGCCGGTGCGCATGGTGAATCTTAATGGCACAAACTATCATTATTGGCGGAGCAAGATAAAGGATTTGCTGTTTGTCAAGAAGCTGCATCTACCCGTGTTTGCATCCGAGAAGCCCAGTGATAAATCCGAGGAGGACTGTGTAGTAACCCTAGAGGGGGGTGAATAGGGTCAAGCTAACTAATCAAGCACTTAGCACAAGCTAATGGACAATTTAAAATTATAAGTGCAAGAGAAGAAGCAATAACAATACCGACACACGATGTATCCTGGTATCCTCCCAAGAGACACTCCAGTCCCGGAACTCTCTCCGGCTTTAATCCACTATTTGAGTAAATAGTTACACACGAGTTTGGATCCGAAGAACTCGCCAACTTCAACACGAGTTTGGATCCGAAGAACTCGCCAACTTCAACCGAGAGTTTGGATACGAAGACTCTCCAACTTCAACCGAGAGTTTGGATACGAAGACTCTCCAACTTCAACCTTTCACAATAGGTTTTGATATCCTTACAATAGGATGAAGATCTTTCTTTTCAACTCAATAACTCTAACACAATTTGTGGATGGCAAACGATAGCTTTGTAGAGTTGTTTGTGGATAGGCTTTGGTGGTTTAGAAATTTTTAGGCTCAAAGCATCAACCTTGAATGAAGGGGTTCAAGGCTATTTATAACCAAAGCATTGAAAAGAGCCAAAGGCAACTTTTCAGTCACGAACCGGCATACCGTCGGTATGATCCGGCATACCGCCGGTATACCGGTCTGGGATTGCAACGGCTAGAAATGTAGCCGTTAGGATCATTAATGGCTGAAAATCCGACCGTTGGAATTTCAACGTTTCGGAAGCGGTATACCGTCGGTATGGACCGGTATGCCGTCGTTATGTCGGTTTTGTAAACAGAAACTTTCTGTGAACAAAAATTGGTATACCGTCGGTATACACCGGTATACCGTCGGTATGCCGTTTTCCACCAAAAATGATCCTGGGCTTATTTCTGCCCTAGCTTTCGATTTTGCCATCCATTTCTTGTGTTTACAATAATTCCTAAGACTCATTACAGACTCCAGATAAACTTAGGCAGGTGCAGGCTTCTTCAGAGTCTTGAAATGATGATGGCATGGCTTGGCTTCTTCCTTTGATAGGTGCTGGCTTTTTCCCTTGGCGGCAGCTGTCCAAAGATATCCAGTTTGTAAAAACTGAATACCTTTGCGTGGCTCCAGAGATGTCGTCGGGTGGTTTAGAAAAATTTTGTGTGATCCATCGTCTTTGGCCCACCATGATTTTTTTATTGCATATGTCCACATTGATCTTGCTTATTGCTTTTCTGTATGTACATGTTAGACGAACAAAGCAATATACATAGTAGCAACTATGATAAGATAAAAGCACATAAGGACTATGCGAAGTTTAAGTATCAATGCTATAGTAATAGCATAAATATTAGTGATATCATAATGTTAAACTTAATTGAATAACCATAATCAAAACATAGTTCTGATTTTGGTAGCTCAATTAAATTTAACATAAATATAATAAAAACTCATATCACTAATATGTAAACCAATATGCACATATCACCAAAGGTATAAGTATAAGTAGAAATGCTATAGCGATAGTATGAAGATTAGTGATAATGAAATGCTAAACTTAACATATTAACCATATTCAAAAACATGATACAATCATTGGGCTAACAATCTCCCCCTTTTTGATTATGGCAAATCGGTTAAGTTTAGTATTGACACAATAGATGCATGTATCACTAATATACAAAAGACATAAGCAATATCACTAAAAGTATACTACTTAGATTACTTATAAAAGTATTCTTAAACTTACTTCTCCCCCTTTGACATGATCAAAAATAGGCTCCCCCGTACTAAGAGATAAAAAGAAATCAATCTCAAGCATAGAAATCAGAGCATGGGGAACTTATAGACAATCATGATTAAGATATACTAATGAAAAACAATGGGAGAAGTGTGTAAAGACAAGTGTATAAAACTACATACCAAATGTAGAGTACTAAAATAAAAAATTGCTTGTCAAAACACAATATTATTGGTAAAACTAAAAGTATGTGAAAAACAAGAAATTACCAACTTGAAATCCATGGAATAAATCCAAAACACAATAGGATATGAAATATTGCTCCAGTTTTGGAAGAGAACTATGAAATAAAGGATTTCAAACAAAAGCCATGAGGAATAGATAATTGCAACTAATAGATACCAATTGAGATATAAAATTAAATAAACTTGATACCAATTGAAAAGATGTAAACTTGAAACATTGATCAAAGAAACCATTAATAATCATAATTGTCCACAAATAAATAGTGGAACAAAATAAAAGAATGATCAATGTAAAATATTGCAATTGATATAAAGTAATCGCATTATTTGCAAGATCTATATGCTTATCCAAGTTCATGCATTTGAACTCAATTACCTTATCATGCTATAAGAATACCCTTTAGATAAACATAAAGGTAAAGGAGAAAAATACTTGAGAAGGAAAAATTCAGTCGACTTGAATGCTCCCCCTCAAAGTACTACCAAAGTAGATAAAAATCATGAATTTTGGATAAGTCCTCAACAAGGAAAGCCAAATCAATTAAGCATCATATTCATCAAGATAAGATCTGAAAGTTAATATTAGCAAGATGACATATTCAAACCATATGAAAGAGAGAGATAAGATAATAAGGACAATTACATACACTCTCATAAACCCTTCAAAATAAAAATATCATGACCTCAATCAATAAGATATGAAATAGAAGAAAATATGGGTCCATGATGAACTAGGTATACGACATATTAAAGGGTATAAATAAATAGAATCAATTGATTTGCTCCCCCTTAAAATATGCGTATCTAGTTCCAAAGCACTTATAGCATAAAATAGATAACTACAAGATCTAGGGGTAAATCAACTATGGATTTCTCCCCCTTGCTCTATGCATATAAGGCTACAATATCGTCAAAAGACGAATAATATCATCTTTAGTCAAGAAGAGTTATACAATTAATAGCCACTAAAGATGAAGGATCAAAAGAATATTCGAATTAAGCACGTATAATCAAAAGATGACATACATTAGTCTATATAGAAGGATCTCATATTTAAATATGATAGATCAATGTATGTTATCCTTTGAGAAAATGTCATCATGAAAAAGAATAAAGTCAATTAAGAACAATCATGATGATAGACAGAATATACCTCAAAAATAAAAATAAAACTCAAACATCATGTCCATGATTATCTAATTAAGAAAGAATCAACCAATTTATTACTTTGCATGGACTAGGTATGTTGTACCACATATTTATCCAATAATGGACAAAACCAAACCTTGCTAATGGTAAATTAATAACCCATAAAGTTCAAGTAGCAAAGGTCATATGTGATAAACCATGAGTAGTCAAAGTAGAGTAATAAATTAACTTGATAATCTCATAACTAGATAATATAAGACTACTTAATCATTAGTATCATTCATAAAGAAAACAAATGAATAAACATGATCCAATGATAAATCTCATCAAGACAAAATTTAAAATCCATATTTATAAAGAATCTTACGGATCAATGAAAAATATGGAAAAGAGTCATTCTCATTTAAATGATTGCAAACATAATCAAGAAGAGATGTAAATGATAATAAGATGAAATCATGACTCAAAAGTGAGAGAAATTTAAGAGATACATGCTAATGACTAATAAGGAAGGAGACATGAAGAAAGGAATCACAAACCTCCAAGAGAAACAAGATCTAATCAAGAATTTGTAAAACTAGTTTTAGAGATCAAGCATATCACAAATAAGCAAACTATATAATCCAAATAAGATTAATGAGGAAAGCCATTAACAAGATAAATGTGCTCATTAAATCTTAAGTCACTAAAAATACTTGCTTAAGCAAGGAGTTCACAAAGAGGAAAATATATTTTGAATGAACAAAATGATTTATAGACTCTCTACTAAGCAAGGATAAGAGCATAAGATGACAAATAAATGAATTAGACTCTTATCAAGGATAGGCCAAAAGAGATATTCATGAAAATATAATAAAATAAATCTTTTTGCCAAATATTGAGATTAACCCAAGATAATAAAATGATAGATCGATCTAGAGAATGCAAAATATTATAGCCATTATGAAATAAGTGTATTCTCTAGAAATGGGAAAATCTCAACATAAAAGCTCAAACCATAGTAGCTAAAGTCATGAGAAATATGATGTAACAATTACAAGTATTCTCATGTGCTACAAAAACTATTGGACAACAATAATTCAAAAAGAAGTATAAACCCAAGGAATAGCAAAGAAAGATCATTAAGATCAAGAAAGCTAAATGCTAAAGATATCAAGAAGTACATTTTTCAAAGAGCTTTCATAGTGCACCATAGTAAATATATAGAAGATATTGATTTGAAAATGTGCACTAAAAACGGAGGTAAATATAAAAACAAGACAAAGCACAAAACCATGTGATTCTTAAAAGAACTTCCATAAATAGTCAATTGCAAGGCATAACCAAATATTCTCTCTCAACATCCTAACTTAAAGGTATAAAACAAATAAATATCAAAAGTTAGGAATCATTTGTATATGAAACTATATAAAACTATATATATTAAGAATAGGCATACATGAAAAGATCAAAAATCAATGAAAGAACATGTATCCATAATGCCAACCAAAAAGTCAAGAAGATATCATCAAAAGAAGACTTTTAAGGAAGAAGCTAATTGATTCAAAAAAAGAGATACACAAATATGATCAAAAGAATCAATAGCTAGATTATGAGTTAAGCACAAGTTTAAAAGTAACAAGTATGAATAAATACTCTTCAAGTTAATATAAAACTTTAGCTTAACTCATATGCCTACATAAAGATATTCATACAAAAATAGATATCAATATAAGAGATACATGAACTGTATGTAGATGGAAACGCATATAGTCATGTACCCTTAATGAATATTTGAAAAACCATTACAAATTCAAAAACATGTATAAATAAACTTCATTAGGCAAAGACATAATTGATTCTCAAGAAGATAATCAATAAAGTATGAGAATCAAAAATGAATATATTATGTAAGCACAAGGTTAAAATGGAAGTATAAGGTGTATACTTGTCAAGTGATAAGAAGCTTGTGCTAAACATATATATTCACAAATACCGATTTAAAGTAAATGTTACATATTAAATACAAACCGGCAAGAAGTAACTATTTCAAAAACTTTAAAGACGGAGAGTTAAAATCATATTAACTCAAATCAAAATCAAGCTCCTATGGACTAGAGTGATATGCTTGCTTTATAAATAAAGATTAAGAAAAACGAGCATGCATATATAAATGTGTCACACTAATAGAAAATGAGTGATAAACTACATAATGTGAACTAATCATTTAAGCCGAGTAACTAGTCATGCTAGATAAAAGAATTAATAAGAAAATTAACTAAGCATGCTAGAATTGTATCTCACATTGATTTATATAAAAGGCAACTAAAGGATATCAATGTGAGCTAGTAGCAAGACATCAAGAGAAACATGCTAGATTCTATAAATATAAACAATTTAAAGAGAATCGCTTAGCATGTTACCAAAGTGGTTCTAGTGGCCACGCTTGTGTTGGTGCAATTGCTTGGAAGATGACCTTTGAGCTTTGTAACCACCAACACGCTCCTCGGTGCTATGTTCCGATACAAGAAGCTTCACCTACAACATTAGATGAAGACTTTGGTATCCAAAGAAACTTGGATCCACATTTATTAGCTTTAGGGACCCATATAGCACTTACTCTAGCATTGGTAGTGAAGGTCCTACGAATAGGGCATGTAAAGCTCATGTGTCCAATGCGAGAGCAATAGAAGCATCTAATGCTAGTGTGTGCACATGTATCAGAATGAGCATGGTTATGAACATGTGACATACTAGAATGATAAATGTCTCTAGAGTGAGCATGCATGGATTTGGTCTTAAGAATATCATGTTCTAATATCAAATCATCATGCATACAAGTAAGAGAATCAAATTTAACAATTAAAGCATTATTCTCTTTTTCAAATAAAACAATTCTAGAAATAAAATCATCATTTTGTTTCTTTAAAGAGTCAATAGAAGAATCATGCAAATGATTTAGCTCATGAGTTTGCCTCTTAAGATCTTCTATTGATGAGGAAAGAGATTTGATTTTCAAAATCAAAGCCTCATTCAAACTCTTTAAAGAAACACAAGATGAGTTTTGAGAATCAAGTCTAGATAATAAAACATTGTTTTCATTTCTCAATAACTCATTAGCTTCTTCTAAATGAACAACCTTTTCAGAAAATTCTTCATTTGTAGAATGAAGGTTGTCAAAAATCTCTAAGGATTGTTTAGCCATGGCTTTCCACTTAGAGCATTTCTTGCATTTAGAAGAAACATGATTGTCTATGCTACTAGAAGTAAAACCCTCTTTATCGGAGGAGGAGTAGGAGGAATACGATGCCATAGAAAAATAACAAGGATCTACTCTAAGGATGTTAAGCCTAACAATAGAGTCCTTGGTCTGATACCAATTGTAGTAACCCTAGAGGGGGGTGAATAGGGTCAAGCTAACTAATCAAGCACTTAGCACAAGCTAATGGACAATTTAAAATTATAAGTGCAAGAGAAGAAGCAATAACAATACCGACACACGATGTATCCTGGTATCCTCCCAAGAGGCACTCCAGTCCCGGAACTCTCTCCGGCTTTAATCCACTATTTGAGTAAATAGTTACACACGAGTTTGGATCCGAAGAACTCGCCAACTTCAACACGAGTTTGGATCCGAAGAACTCGCCAACTTCAACCGAGAGTTTGGATACGAAGACTCTCCAACTTCAACCGAGAGTTTGGATACGAAGACTCTCCAACTTCAACCTTTCACAATAGGTTTTGATCTCCTTACAATAGGATGAAGATCTTTCTTTTCAACTCAATAACTCTAACACAATTTGTGGATGGCAAATGAAAGCTTTGTAGAGTTGTTTGTGGATAGGCTTTGGTGGTTTAGAAATTTTTAGGCTCAAAGCATCAACCTTGAATGAAGGGGTTCAAGGCTATTTATAACCAAAGCATTGAAAAGAGCCAAAGGCAACTTTTCAGTCACGAACCGGCATACCGTCGGTATGATCCGACATACCGGCGGTATACCGGTCTGGGATTACAACGGCTAGAAATATAGCCGTTAGGATCATTAATGGCTGGAAATCCGACCGTTGGAATTTCAACGTTTCGGAAGCGGTATACCGTCGGTATGGACCGGTATGCCGTCGGTATGCCGGTTTTGTAAACAGAAACTTTCTGTGAACAAAAATCGGTATACCGTCGGTATGCCGTTTTCCACCAAAAATGATCCTGGGCTTATTTCTGCCATAGCTTTCGATTTTGCCATCCATTTCTTGTGTTTACAATAATTCCTAAGACTCATTACAGACTCCAGATAAACTTAGGCAGGTGCAGGCTTCTTCAGAGTCTTGAAATGATGATGGCATGGCTTGGCTTCTTCCTTTGATAGGTGCTGGCTTTTTCCCTTGGCGGCAGCTGTCCAACGATATCCAGTTTGTAAAAACTGAATACCTTTGCGTGGCTCCAGAGATGTCGTCGGGTGGTTCAGAAAAATCTTGTGGGATCCATCGTCTTTGGCCCACCATGATTTTTTCATTGCATATGTCCACATTGATCTTGCTTATTGCTTTTCTGCATGTACATGTTAGACGAACAAAGCAATATACATAGTAGCAACTATGATAAGATAAAAGCACATAAGGACTATGCGAAGTTTAAGTATCAATGCTATAGTGATAGCATAAATATTAGTGATATCATAATGTTAAACTTAATTGAATAACCATAATCAAAACATAGTTCTGATTTTGGTAGCTCAATTAAATTTAACATAAATATAATAAAAACTCATATCACTAATATGTAAACCAATATACACATATCACCAAAGGTATAAGTATAAGTAGAAATGCTATAGCGATAGTATGAAGATTAGTGATAATGAAATGCTAAACTTAACATATTAACCATATTCAAAAACATGATACAATCATTGGGCTAACAGACTGGACATTCGAGCATATACAGGTGTGTGGGTACATACGGCAGTTTGTTGATGAGAACGTGTACAACCACGTTGCCAATATTGAGCACGCGAAGACGTTGTGGGATAAGCTGGAATCCTTGTATACGAAGAAGACCGGGGTAAACAAATTGTTCCTGATCCGAACAATGATGGGTCTGCGGTACAAGGATGGGGCGTCTATTTTGGATCACTTGAGTGAGTTCCAGGGCGTGGTTGACCAGCTGTCTTCAATGGGAGTCAAGTTCGACGACGAAGTTCAGGGACTATGGCTGCTGTGTACTTTACCAGACTCGTGGGAGACCGTACGAGTATCTATGATCGCTTCTGCTCCAGAGGACGTGGTCAGTCTGGAGTTTGCCAAGAGCGGGGTGTTGAATGAAGAGATGCGGAGACGTTCTCAGGGCACTTCATCCACATCCCATCACTCAGAGGTACTTGTTTCAGAGAGCCGCGGAAGGGGCAAAAGCAGGGGTCCAGGTGGTGGCAGAGACAAAAGCAGGGGAAAGTCCAAGGGTCGTTACGAGGACTCAGAGTGTTACCATTGTGGTAAGAAGGGCCATATCAAGCGGAATTGTTTCGCTTGGAAGAGAGAAAAGAAGGACGATAAGGGGAAGCAAGAAGAGAACACTACAGCGACGGCCTCGATGCATGGAGGCGATGTGATCGTCGTAAGTGATGAGGTCATTACTAACCTTGCCTGCGATGACAATTCTTGGCTGGTGGACTCGGGGGCTTCAGCACATGTATCTCACAACAGGGCACTGTTTGCCACTTACACGACAGGCGACTGTGGCATGTTAAAGATGGGCAACGGAGATGTGTCAAAGGCGGTTGCCGTTGGAGATGTGCATTTGAGAATGAAGATGGGTGCGATTCTTGTTCTGAAAGATGTTCGTCATGTCCCTGATATTCGTTTCAACCTGGTGTCGGTTGGAAGGTTGGATGACGAGGGATTCTTCAGTCTCTTCGGGAACAGTCAGTAGAAGCTTTCCAGGGGTTCGATGGTGATTGCCAGAGGAAGCAAGAAGTCCGGTCTCTACTATATGGAGGGGAGCGCACAGGGGGCACAGGAGGTGAACACAGTCAGTGATGCGTCTACCGAGTTGTGGCACAGGCAGCTCGGCCATATCAGCGAGAAGGAGATGAGCTACTTGGTGAACAGGAAGGTGATTCCAGGGCTCAAGTCTACAAAGTTGGAGAAGTGCATGCACTGCTTAGCTGGGAAGCAAAATATGGTATCTTTCCAAAGTCACCCAAGTTCGAGGAAGCCGGCGTTGCTCGAGTTGATTCACTCGGATGTCTGCGGTCCTATGAAGGTAAAATCTCTTGGTGGTGCTTCTTACTTTGTAACTTTTATTGATGACTGTTCCAGGAAGGTTTGGGTCTATGCCTTAAAGACCAAGGATCAGGTGCTGCCTACTTTCAAGGAGTTTTAGGCCTCTGTTGAAAGAGAGACGGGCAAGAAGTTGTTGTGTGTTCGGTCCGACAATGGCGGCGAATACATCGGTCTTTTTGATGCGTATTGCAGAGAGCAGGGGATACGACACCAGAAGACTCCGCCAAAGACACCTCAGCTCAATGGTGTAGCGGAGCGCATGAACAGGACACTGATGGAGAGGGTGCGGTGTTTGCTGTCAGAAGCAAACTTGCCGGGCAGTTATTGGGGTGAGGCTCTTATCACAGCTGCTTATGTTATTAATTTGTCTCCTAGTGCTTCTTTGCAGGGTGATGTGCCTGACAAAGTATGGTACGGCAAAGAGCCGTCATACAATCACCTGCGGACGTTTGGTTGTAAGGTCTTCGTGCATGTACCGAAGGACGAGAGGACCAAATTTGAGCCGAAGACGAGGCGATGCGTCTTTGTCGGCTACGGTCGGGATGAGTTTGGCTATAGACTCTACGACCCAGTGGAAGGAAAGCTCTACAGAAGCAGGGACGTGGTATTCGTCGTGGATCAGACCATGACCAACACTCAGGATTCCGAGACGCCTTCTGAGGCTGAAGAATTGCCTGAGTTAGAGTCATTTCACTTCGAGCAGTTTCCAGAGGACATCGCAGAGGATCCAGTTATGGGGGAGCTAGTACATGGAGTAGCTCCCAACCTTGATCATCAGCCTGCTGATGGTGGTCAGGGTGTCCCTCAGGAGGATGAGCATGCCGGGGAGGCAGTTCCTGAAGGGGAGGAGGCTGTTGGTGTACAGCCAGCACCAGTGGCTCCACTGAAAAGGAGCGACAGGGATCGTCGACCATCTACGAGATACTCACCGGATGAGTATGTGCTATTGACTGACGGGAAAGAGCCCAAAAGTTTTGCAGAGGCTATGGAAGACGAACACAGGCAGGAGTGGATGGAGGCTATACAGGAGGAGATGAGTTCCTTGCACACCAATTCCACTTATGATCTGGTACGGTTGCCAAAGGGCAAGAAGGCTTTGAAGAATCGATGGGTGTTTAGAGTGAAGCAGACGGATGATGCTACTCGCCCTCGATACAAAGCGAGGCTGGTAGTTAAAGGCTACGGTCAGCGGAAAGGCGTAGACTATGATGAGATCTTTTCGCCTGTCGTCAAGCATTCGTCTATTCGGGTGGTGCTAGCATTAGCAGCCAGTCTCGACTTGGAGGTCGAGCAGATGGACGTGAAGACGGTATTCCTCCACGGTGATCTTGAGGAGGAGTTGTACATGGAGCAGCCGGAGGGATTCTGTGAGAAGGGCAAGTCACATTTGGTCTTCCGGTTGAGGAAGAGCTTGTATGGTCTGAAGCAGGCTCCGAGGCAGTGGTACAGGAAGTTCGAGTCGTTTATGGGGGAGCATGGTTATGTACGGACGACGTCGGATCACTGTGTATTTGTGAGATATTTTGCCGATGATGATTTCATCATTTTATTGCTCTATGTTGATGATATGCTATTAGTGGGTCGAAATGCCACTAGGATAGCGGAGCTGAAGCGCCAACTGGGTGCGGCCTTCTCTATGAAGGATTTGGGCGCAGCGAAGACTATTCTTGGGATGGAGATCAGCCGAGAGAGAGAGTCCAAGATGCTACACTTGTCCCAAACAAAGTACATTCACCGGGTACTTCAGCGTTTCGGGATGGACGGGTCGAAGAAAGTGAGTTCCCCTCTTGCGGCTCACTTTAAGCTCACTGAGGAGCAGTATCCATCTACCGAGGACGAAAAGGAAGATATGGAGTGTGTTCCATATGCCTCAGCTGTGGAAAGCCTTATGTATGCCATGGTGTGTACGAGGCCAGATATTGCTCATGCAGTTGGTACGGTTAGCAGGTATCTTTCAAATCCTGGAAGGGTATATTGGAGTGCGGTCAAGTGGATTCTACGATATCTTCAGGGCACTGCTGGTTGGAGACTTTCCTTTGGTGGTGACGAGCTGAAGCTGGTTGGGTATACCGACGCTGATATGGCTGGAGATGTAGACACTAGGCGATCGACTTCGGGCTACGTAATGATGTTTGCGGAAGGAGAGGTGTCATGGCAGTCACGATTGCAGAAGTGTGTTGCCTTGTCGACGACGGAGGCGGAATACATTGCAGTGACGGAGGCTTGCAAGGATCTGTTGTGGATGAAGAAGCTGTTGCAGAAAATGGGACTGAAGCAAGAGCAGTATACTTTGCTTTGCGATAGTCAGAGTGCTATCCACCTTATGAAGAATCAGACGTTTCATAGCCGGTCCAAGCACATCGAGACTCGGTATCATTGGATACGGGATGTGGTTGAGAAGAAGGACACGGAGCTTGAGAAGGTTCATACAGATGACAACGGAGCTGATATGTTCACGAAGATTCTACCAAGGGGGAAGTTTAAGTACTGCAGGCAGATCGTCGGGATGACGACATCCTTCCCATAGTTGTGAAGGGAGAGATTTGTTGGAGTGGGTGGGGTTCCCAACCTATGTGGAGAAGACCCCGGAGTGCGACGAGCGCCGTTCGTGTGTCGAAGAAGCTCGGAAAGTAGGCGACGCGGAGTCGCTGCTGCTGTTGGTGACCCAGAAGGAGGTTCTGGAACGGGGCAGTCGAGTTCGGGCCGAACTCGGTCTGGCCATTCCAGAATTGTGGCGCTAGGTTCTGTTTGCTTGACACAGAGTTCTGGCCGAACTCTGTGTCGTCGGGGCTGATACGAGAATTTGGATGAGTTTTCATCATTGGATCTAATCCAACGGTCCAGGTTGGCTGCGGGATTAGGGAGTTAAGTTAGGATTTCCAAACCCTAATTCATAACGCAACGTAACACAACTTGGAGAGAGGAAGGAGGCAAGAGTGCCATTACAACTTCGGAGAAGAAGACGGAGGATTGAAGGTCGCTATTCGAAGGAGATCGTGTTCGGGTAATCTCTACTCGTCGTTCTCGCTCTTCGTAGCCTTGTAATCATTGTTCTTATCTCTGAGTGTTGTGGGGATCCGATTTGGATCAGGAGGAGTTTGTAGAGGGTGTAATTCTTCTATTCCATTAGTGGAGGCTTCTCAGGGTTGGACTCCGATCGTCCCGTGGTTTTTTTTCCCGCAAGGGTTTTCCACGTCAAAAATTCTCTATGTCTGCGTGGATTGTTTTGTGTGATTGTTTTTGGGTTCGTGCGTTGTATTGCTCGGTCCTCTCGCAGGTACTCTCCGGGTTTGGGGAAAGGTTTTCGTGCTTCTTTCCCAACATTCTCCTTCTTGTCGAGCACTCCTATTCAAGTTCGCTCTGCCTTCACACACCGATTGCTGAGTGCGGCCCGTAGATGCCAACCCTAAACAAGGCCGTCACTGACGATGCTACTGATGCTTAATAAAAAATAAAATTCACTGGGGGCCCCACCCCCCAGTGTACTACATGTGCATTCGCCCACCGACGATGCTACTGATGCTTACTAAAAAAAATTACTGGGGACCCCACCCCTCAGTGCACTACATATGCATCCGCCCCTGTGCTACTGATGCTTACAAAAAAAAATTCACTGGGGGCCACATGTGCATATATATAGTATGTGGAAAAAAAAGATATATATATATATATATATATATATATATATATATATATATATATATATATATATATATATATAAAATTTTTGAAGAATGGTTCATTTATTTCTTCTATAGATCAACTGTCCAATTACATACAATACCCATCTCCGTAGGGTCCTTTATTCATTAGGCACCCAAAGTAGTTGCATCTCTTTCTATATTACTAAGAATCCCTTGCATTGAGAGTGAGGTCCCTTCAAATATGCGTCTGTTTCTTTTTCGCCATACGTGCCAAATCGCCGATGCCAATCTGATTCTAGCCTTCATATAAGTCTCCACCCCCAGTTGCTTCATCGACTTTATCTCCTCGAAGACGTTCTCAAGTCCTTCTCTATTATTTTTCGTCATACCCATCCTACGCTTGCACTTACTCCATATGATTTGAGTCGTAGGGCAAAGGAAGAAGATATGATCTCGCGACTCCCTCCCGCCCCCACATAGAGCACACGTCGTGTCATTGATCCTGATGCCAAACTTGATCATTATGTCTCTAGTTAGGAGTATCTCGGATGGCCTTGTACGCACACAACTTCATTTTGGTGGACGCTTTCTTAACCCAAACAATCTCATACCAGTCGACCCTTGGGCTATGCTTCCGAAGCTGCTCATACGCTGAGGTCGTGGTTGCCTCCACCTGCTCCGTCCCATAGCCACTCGTCTTCCTGAGTATCCGCCCTTATAGGGATCTTCTGTATCTCGCTAGCAAGCCACTGGCCTACCGGCCTGGCCTCCGTGTGCCACCGCCCTTCGATGATAAGGACGTCCACATTCTCCTCTCTTCCACATAGGTCGTACAAAGGCCATCCCCACCTCTCTACCATGCTTTGGTGATCCACTCAAGGATCCATCCATAGACTGGTCGTCCGCCCGTCGTGTATCGACCGACTGATCATTGTCTTCAGTTTCGGCCGCAGTCGAAGAATGTGCTTGTATGTCACCGAGAAATTGTTATTAATTTCTTGAGTCCAGAAATTACCCTTGCTGACGTACCTATCAGTCATCCATCTCGCCCACATGGACTCCTGTTCTTGCAAGCACCATGCCATTCGCGTAAGTGCCACCTCTCTAATTACCCGGAGGGATCAAATACCCACGCCTCCCTCCTCCTTTGCCCGGCATAGCTCCGCCCAGGATATCGCTTGCACTCCCCCTCGCCATACGATGCTAGCACATAGTTTTTTAATCTTCTGGATGGTTTTCTCTGATAGA